>JAQQSZ010010818.1:0-12411 GCA_028646595.1 Phalanger gymnotis
TTTTTTGTTTTGTTTTATGTTTTTCTTTCTCATGGTTACTCCCATTCATTCTAATTCTTCTATACAACATGACTAATGTGAAAATGTTTAATAGAAATGTGTATGTAGAGCCTGTATTGGATTGCATGCCACTTTGGGGAGGGGGACAAATTAAAACTTATGGAAGTTTATATTGAAAACTAAAAATAAATAAACTTATAAAAAAAATGCTTGTTCTCCCTCTGCAACTCTCTTTCCTAAGAGAATGCTAGGTAAATGCTAGAATGCTATACAAATGGTGTAATCCATACTCATTATCTGTGGTTTACACATTCACTAATATAATTTTTTGTTTTATTTTTAACCATAAAAATCAATATTTGCAGAGCTTTCCTTGTCATTTGTAGACATGCACAGAATAGTGAAAAAACATAAATTGTTTTGCTCAAGTTGAAGGCCACACTCTGCCTTCTTGTTTCAGCTCTCATACTATAAATATATCATTTTCACAGTCTATTTAATGCCATCTTTTTCACATTTTTCTGTTTTTTTTTAATTGGTGATTTTGCTGTTTAAAATGGCCTCCAAGTATAGTGAAGTGCTGTCTAGTGTTCTCTAAGCACAAGAAGGCTGTGATGTGCCTTATAGAAAAAATACGTGTGTTGGATAAGCTTTGTTCAGGCATTACTGTTGGCCACAATTCTTCAGACAGTGTATTTTCAGATCTTCTCCCCTCCAAAAATTAATAAATAAACCAATTCTGAGTTTCTATACTATTTTGGTTCCAAGCTTTTTCTGCCAAGGACTATCTTGGTATCTAACTACAGTAAATTTCAGTCTGCCTTCAATTTTCTGTATTAAGGGATACTTACGCCTTTTATGACACAGATATGATGTTATTTCACTTTTCAAAAGATGCTGGAATATAATTAAATATTGCTTCCTACACAGTTGGATTCCAATCTGCATGTGAATAATTTGTAAATCATATTACATAAAATTATGATCAAAAGGATGTTTTTATAGTACCTATCCTATAAGGCAGTGAGTCGTACAGCAGAATCTTTAAATAACACAACAAGACTTCAGTGTATTTATCCAGATCCTTGTTCTTCCCACTCTAAAATACTACCTTCCCTATTCTATTCTTATCATATATTTTCTTTATCTTCTACTTACTATTAGCCCTTTCCTGACATAATCACTCCAAATATTCCATTTAGAACCTTCAGAAGGATTTATTGTATAGGTCTGGAATATATACCATCCTTGTTTAGCATCTTAACATCTCTGATTTCCTTCAAAGCTCTATTCAAAACCACCTACTGAGACTTTTCCCCCCCTTATCTTCTAGTATCTCACAAATGAAATTATCTTGTCTGTATTTTATAAATACTTACACAGGGCTTGCTATCTCCTTGGGAATGTAAACTCTTTGATAGGTGGGCGAATGATTCAACTGACCTTCCAGGGATTCAGACCTTCATTTCACTTCTAGGCCAACTCTCTTTCCCCTCCTCCCCCTTTCCAGTACTTTTTTCCAATAGATTATAAATTCCTTAAGTGCAAGGATAGACTCCTTTGCTTTACATTCCTGTTGTTGTTTTAGTCGTTTTTCAGTCACATCTGACTCTTCATGCCCCCTTTTGGGGGTTTTCTTGGCAAAGATATTGGAGTGGTTTGCCATTTCCTTTTCCAGCTCTGAGTCCTGATTTAAACTCAGGTCTTCGCAACTCCAAGTCCATTGTGCCTAGCTGCCCTTATTTAACAAATGTTTGCTTTTTCTCTATCCTGAGGGCAGGGACTTGTCTTGCAAAGTATCTAACACAAAGAAGGCACTAAATAAATGTTTGTAGGCTTACAGATGCTAGGTTTTGGGGGAAGAAATACTTAATGTTTATTTTCTTTATCATGGATCCTGGTAAATTTATTTACGCTGACATGGCATTTAGACTTTTTTCAAAAGTTGCTATCGCAGTGGATTATTTTGTTTTTTTAAAATAAATCTGTATTGATTGGTTTATTTCTTTATTCATTTATTATTTGTTTGCATCACTTATTGTTCCCACCATATTTCTTTCATGCCTCTCTCCTAGAAAGCCTCATAATAAAAAAGAAAAAACAAGCAAGTAGTGAAATGAAAGGTTCAGCAAACTTAATAAAATCTAGAAAAAGATAACATTGTATGAACTGTTCCTGGAGAGTAGCTAAGAAGTGCAGTGGATAAAAGCACTGAGCCTAGAGTCGGGAAGACACATCTTCATGAGTTCAAATCTGAACTCAGATACTTACTAGCTGTACGACCCTGGGCACATCACTTAACCCTGTTTGCTTCACTTTCCTCATCTGTAAAATGAACTGGCGAAGGAAATGGCAAACCACTCTAGTATCTTTGCCAAGAAACACTAAATGGGGTCACAAACAGTCAGACACCACTGAACAATAACAGGCTTACAGATACAAGTTTCTGCCTATCTGGTTACACTCTTTGGCAAGCAGCTAGCAAATCCCAGTTTCCTACATCCCTAATCTCTGAAGAACCACAGTCTGCCTACACGAAAATCCTTTTCTCTTGTAACCTCTCCCTTTTATCCAGATACAGATCAACCCCTACTCCTCCCTCAGGCTCTGTCCTCCTCTGCAGAATTCTTCCTGGGCTTCATTCAATTTAATGAACATTCAGAATCTTTTCTCCTCTTACCATCTAATACTGAAATCTGGCTTTTTTCTAAAGCTAGCATATATCTCTCTTTCCACTTCAGTACTAACCATTCTGTCTTTCACTTTGTTTCTTTCACTCCTTTTATTCCCCAAGTGACAGGTCAAGGCCATGCTCCTTTATTGCCATCTCTAGACCCGTGCCATTCTATTCAAGAACTTTTTCTTCCTTCCAATTATATCATCATTTCCATCCTTCATCTTATGACACTCTCCCACCTTTGTTGGTGATTTTAGCTCCTGCCTTAGTTTCCTTCACTGACAACTCCTGCCATCCTCAGTGATTTAAATATTTCTGATGCTCCTAACAACTTCATCAACTTTCCCTCAGCCTTCTCAACTCCCACAACCATTGACTCTTTCAGTCATCCAAAAAGATAGTCATTCCTTGTACCTCACAAATGCCGCTAAATGCGCTCTATTCCCCAAACCATGAAATCAGAAATGTCCTTTTCTGATTACAATTGCCTGTGCTTCCCTTGCTTACTCCTTCTGATTCTATTTTTTGCCTCATGGTAATTTAATAAGTGAGTTTCTCATTGCCTTCACCATATAGTTCAATATACCTGGTTCTGGCTTTACTGCCTTCCTTTCATTTTTGACCCTTATCCAGGTGTGTGCTGATAAATGTTTAACCATTAAAAAGAGGGCTGGGGAAATGAAATACTTTTAAGATTAATCTGCATTATAACACTTCCCCTTTACTTACTTTAGCCTAGACAATAAAAACAATAAATCAAGTCCTGATTTGTAGCATCTGCAGCAGAGGTGTAACTGCTCACCATGAAAACGTAAAAATCATTCCGATTAGAGCTGGCTCCAGCACAGCCTGGAACCCAATCCATTTAACAAGGTGTTGTCCTTGACTCCACGAATCACTTGTTCTCTAAGTTTTTCCAATACCAAGTTCTAGCACCAGTCCTCAACTGTGCACATTTTTGACTCCCTTCTACTTCAGAACTTTGAGCTCAGCTATTAGACATGAAATTGTGTTGCTATTTAACCTCAACTGGGCCTTGGAGCATATAGGCGTGCTTCTATTTATATTTACTTGACTATCACACTTACAAAACAGAGAAAAGCAGCTACAGGGAAAGCAAGCTCACGGGAGAACTTGGCATAAGACTCAGCCAAGGTTAGAGTTTTCTAAACTGGGGTGGAGGGGAGTAGTAACAAGAGTGCCAGGGCTCCTGTTGATGCACAAAATTACTGAATACTTTTGAGAACAGCTCCCATGCAAAAACAATACACTTTTTTCCAACAAAAACAAAATTTCAAATCGAGGTCAACAAAAGTGATATTAACATGGTAAATTGGATCCGGATGATAATGAATGTAGCAGAATGATTACTTAATACAGTATCATTAGTTTGAGCGACAGTGTGCTGTATAAAACAAGAAAACCTGAATTCAGATCCTACCTCTGCCACATAATGGCTCTTATGACTTTAGGCAAAGCACTTAACCTCACAGTGCTCTAGGTTGGCTTGCCTGTCTACAACATTCTTGAGGGTAGACTGAATCAGATTAAAACAAAATAAATAACAATACAATAGAACAATGATATACTAATATGTGGTTTTTCTAAGTCAATATGGGCCAGCGGGATCCTTACATTGGGTTTAGTGGATCCCATTTTTACTTGAATTTGACACATCTGCTATAGCCAACTCTCTGGGATCATAAATTGTAGAGAAAACCTACAATGAAAATTTCTTCACCTGTGAATTCACTATACCAATAAAATCACAGGTCTAGTCTTTATCCCTATCCTATGATTATTTAATAAAGTATGTGCAAAAGAGGTCAAGGGTCATATACCAATGGGTGCAGGACCTCTGCAGAATCGTTGCTGGGTGTTACATCTGTGATCAACAACTCAGCTTCATTCAATTTAATAAACATTCAGAATCTCTTCTCCTCTTACCATCTAATACTGAAATCTGGCTTTTCTCTAAAGCTAGCCTCTTTGGTCACCTAGTGGATGGGTGAAGAGTACGTGCGAGACGTGTCCCAGAAAAATGTCCTAGACTGAAACTTTGGATCATTTCAAAATGCATGTCTAATAGGAATCTAAAACTCAACATATCTAAAACTGAATTCATTATCTATCCCCTTGAGCTCTCCCCAACCCTGAAATTTCTTTATTACTGTTGAAGGTACCACCATCCTCCCAATTCCTCAGGCTGGAAACTTAGGTGTCATACTTGACTCCTCAATATCTCTCACCTCCCCATGTGCAAGCTGTTACAGAGCTCAGCCAATTTCATCGTTCAACATTCTTGACTGCATACTTCTTTCTCTCCTCTGACACTGCTATCACCTTGGTACAGGCCCTCACCTCACACCTAGACTACTTCATTAGCGTGGCTGGTGGGTGCTGGCTATCTCAGGTATCTCCCCGCTCCAATCCATCCTCCAGTCACCAAAGTGATTTTCTTAAAGCACAGGTTCAACCAAGTAACCATACCTAGCCAACTCCTTACTCAATAAACTCCCTTGGACTATTGCTTCCAGGATCAAAGATAAAATCCTCTGTCTAGAGATGTCACTCTGGGTATTTTCTTTGCCTGAAATGCTCTCCCTTGTCATCTGCTTCCTTTAAGGCCCAACTAAAATCATATCATTAACTGGAAGCCTTTCCCAAGCCCTCTTCATTGCCTTCCCTTTATTAAGTAATTCCTATTTATCCTGTATATTGCTTGTTTGCACGTATCTGTTTGCATGTTTTCTCCAACTTTAGATTTTTAAGCTCCTTGACAGGGGATGTCTTCTGCCTTTCTTTGTATCCCTGACACATAGTAGGCACTTACTAAATGCTTAATAATAAGGATGCCCAAATAATCAGAAACTTGTGAAAGTAAGGAACTCTGTTCACAAATAGTCTTACATCCTTCCCAAGGGCCTTTATTTCCTTATTACTTCTTTAATCCTCAGTTCCCTAAATCAGGGAGCTAAGCTAGAAAGAGCTTTGAAGGTGAGATTAACTAGCCTCCAAAGGGGCAAAGGAAGGAAGAAAAGTCTAAACCAATCCATATGGGCTGCTACTAACAAGGTTGTGTGTGGGAAGGGGCTCAGAAGCTACATGTAAAGAGGGGCCCAGCAGCAATAGGCTCACATATTTTGCATCCTGCTAGTGAAATATAAAGTTCTTTGAGGTCAGGGACTTTATAATATTTGTATTTGTACTCCAGTACCTAGTAGTGTCTACTACACAGTAAGAGCTTAATGAGGAAAATGAAATTCACATGCATCAGAATAGTACTGACCTGATAATCCATAATACAAAGACAATACGGACAAAAATGCAAGTTGTGGCAGATTATGACATGTGGCTGGATAGACAATCCACTGATTTAGCCTCCTGGACAGGACCTATAACTAGTTAATCAAAAGTGCCCAGCATAGGATAGTAGGAAGAATTTGGGCTTGATTACATTTGGGCAATCCCTCATTATTTTCACTCTTGGTGTTTTTTTTTTGGGGGGGGGGCAGGGCAATTGGGGTTAAGTGACTTGCCCAAGGTCACACAGCTAGTACATGTATCAAGTATCTGAGGCTGAATTTGAACTTAGGTCCTCCTGACTCTAGGGCTGGTGCTCTACTCACTGCGCCACCTAGCTGCCCCACCTCATTACTTTCAATGATCCTAAGTTGCTCACTGATGCAAAATTATCAGTAAGTTATAGAGCTACAAATAAGGGAGTCCACCACTCCAAGAGAATCAAAACTGCTAGTGATTGAAGGACAACAGCCCTACCTAATAAAATAACAACATATTGCCAATGAAGAAGTATGTGCAAGAAGCATAAGACAAAAACATAAAGTAGTGGTTTAAGAATTAAAAACTGAAATTAAAAAAAAAAACTAAAACTTACTAATTTTCAAAAAATTTTAAAAACAAAAATTATTAATTTTTGTGACTAAATGGATTAAGTCTTCTATTTTTTAAAAAGGGCAAAAAGTTTAGCAAAATTAAGTGAAAAACAATTCAACAATGTTTTCTAAAATAAACTCATTAATATCAAAAGATGTACACAAATTTGATCTGGGGAGGAAGAACAGTATTTTACCACGTTAATAACTAGCTCAAAATGCTAGCTTTGCAAGGATATTAGACAAATTCAAATTAGGAAAAATTGACAGATAAACAAGAAAATTGTATCATGCTTAAAGACATGGACAATTAATTACCTATCAGTCTTAAAATATGTACATTAAATGTACAGTACTTAAATATACAAAGACTATAGTCAGTTTTCAAGAACAATAGAAAAACTAGTAATATATTTCAGTACTTCCACTTTCAGAATTTAAGAAACCACACTTTGCTACTTTGATGGATCTTTAACCTCATCAATGTGGCTCTTCACTTTTATGGTACAGCCTGCAACCTATTCATGCTTTCTCAACAAGGGAGATTCTTATAAACTCTCCATGGGAGGAATACAACCAATATACTGGAAGATCTTGCTCTAAATTTCCTGATGCTGAGGAAGCACATCAATGATTCCTCAATCTCACTATATCTCCTTTGAAGGCAAAGACCCCTCTGATGAATTCTTTTATCCTGATACTCCTGCTAACCCAGAATTGTACAGTATGCCATAGTCTTCTCAAGCTATGAGCAATCAACTTCTGGCAAGCCATGATAAATAAGGAAAAAATAAACAAGAAAAATTAAGACATGAACAATATGTTGAAGAAATTAGAAGGAAATTATGGAAAAGGCAGGGAATATATCATTCCAAATATGCAAACAACAGTGTCATAAACTGATCTTACCACAGTATAAAGGCAAAATTTTTAAATGTTATATTTACCAACCACAGAGCATTAAAACCATAAGTCAAAAAAAGATACAGGTCTAAATATTAATTAAGATTATTTTTAAATGAATTCTTGGGTCAAAGAATTACAGAAAGAGCAGGTGTCAGAGAAAGCAAATATTCTATCAAATTTATGGGCTGCAGCCATTTATGGAAAGCTGTACTGGGATAAATTCATAACAATAGTGCCGAATCCTCAAGTTTGCAAGAAAAATGAAAATCAAAGAACTGAGTATACACTTAAAGAAATTAGAAAATAAAAATATGACAAAACATAAAAATCACGAAGGAATCAATGAAAAACAATTAACTGGTTAGTAAAACCAAGTATTGTTTAAAAAAAATTACTTCAACTGATAAACTGACAAACTTTGACAAATTGACAAATCTGAGAAAAAAAGCATGTCACATAAGTTAAATGAAATTATTAAAATTAAGAATGAGAAAGGATACCAAGAAATGTAAAAAGAGAAACAACTGTCAGATTATATATAGCTTTATGCTAACAAAATTAAGATTTTTTTAAAATGTCTTTTAGTATCTAGAAAATTTCAAAATACTCCAAGAAAATAAGAAATAAACAGTCTCAGAGAAGTGAAAAATCAGGCCATTAATGAGCCTGTAAAGAAAAAGGAACAAGACACATTTTTAAGTGAATTATAAACCTTCAAAGGAAAAATAATCTTCATACTGTATATCATACAGACTATTTCAAAATATAGAAAAGTATTCTAACCAATTTTAAGAAAGGAATATGGTTTTTATTGCCAAGCAACATACTGTGGGGCAGTACCAGGCAATTAAAACAAAACAACCAAAAAATCCCCAAAACCCCACTACATCTCTAAGCCTGTATTAGATGAAACAAGAGATAAATTCAAGAAGCTATTAAAACCTAAAAGGAAAAACTGAAGACACTGTAGTCTTCAAATCCTCATTTCTTGCAAACTCCAGCAATTACACCCTATTAATGAAATGGATGACAAAAATCCACAAAGAACTAAATGTCTATTTCAAAAGCTTTTCAACAGGAGATGGGTCATACTTACCCTGTGTGTCCCTAAGGTAAGACAGGGCTCCTTAGCACTTAGTTTAACGGGTGCCCTTGAGGAGTTTGGCTTTTGTTTGCAGTGAAAGTACTTTCACCTGTTAAGTGCTAAGCCCCAGGCCCAAAACCCTATCAGGTGTGAAACCTGTGTGGGCTTAGATTAATGACTTAAGAGGGGCCAACTCGGAACCAATGGTCTCTGGTCGTTGAGGTGGGGCGTGAGAACACCAGAGGCTTGGCTTCGAGGAGAGGCGAGAAACTACAGCTGAAAAAAGCGGAAGCAGAGCCCACTCCTGTGTGGACCCAGGAGTTCAAGCAAGGACTTGAGGCCAGTGAATATGATTTATGCCATCATGCTTTTCTGTGGCCTCCTGGCTACTCTTGTGAGGCGGGCTTATTGGGCCTGGAGGCTTGTGATCACAATATTGGAATGGGGAGGCTGGTTCGCTAATTTGTCGCTGTGGGCCCTGAATAAATTTTTTGATGCCTTCTGCTTAGAGAATTCTATATACCTTGCGATTTCGAACCATTCAGATATATATATGATCCTTTTTGAGATCATAAATTCGGCCTTCCTACTACACCCTGGAGTTCTGAAAAGTCCTTTTAGTTTGAAGGTGCGATCCAATAGCAGACAAATAATACCCAGGGTAACTTTTCAAAGGTAGTTATCTACTATAACTGTCATAAACAAATGCATTCTCCTACAGTATTTAACAAAATCTGTAAATACATTTTGGGACTTACACACAGTAGTTGCAACAGTAAGAACCACAGCAGAAAAGCTGGAGCAAGAAAACCCCTAAGCAAGGTAACAAACAGTAGTGCCATAGTAGAAGACACCTGAAACAGCTATGGAAGACTGGCAGAAAGGGGCTGAAGATTACATCCTCATACTAAAAAGGACATTTCAACATCATATTGCCCAATAAAAGCAGGAGGAACAGGGAGGAAAAACAAAACAGACATGTGGAAAGACATCTGGAATAAAGAAGATTTCAAAATTCTAGATTCCCTTAATTTGCAATAGAAAGCAAAAGTCAAATGATTAAAGCAACATTAGAAATCAAAGAACCCCAAAGAACAAAATATACAACAGCAATCAACACTTTATACTAGAGACTTAAGAATTAATAAATTTAAAAGAAATTAACAAAGCAGGGATGAAAGAGACCTCTACCCTTCCTTCCACCCAAAAGAGGAAAGAAATTTTCTAGTCATCTATACAGCCACAATAAGTCTAATACGATGAAAACACAAATTAGATTAAGAAAAAAATAAATACCTTTCAAATTGTAATATAACAAACACTACAATTCATAAGAGAGGTAAACAAAATTAAAGCTTCTCTGCAAAATTGCAAAGTGGTGGGGCCAGTTAAGATCCATAAAATACTAGTTCAAATGCTTCATCAATTTCATGAATTACCAGTAAAGAACTTTACCAAGTTCATCTCAGATACAAGGCCTGATTCCATTTTTCTCAACAAAATACAAAATATCTATTATCAAAAGAGCAACAGCAATCACACAACATTTTGGCCAATTTACATGTGGTTTTTTTTTTTGTACTTCATACATGGCATTCAAAGTTCATATCACTAAAGAAAAATCTATAAACAATGTACTGACTGAGGAACAAAAAAGATGTGACAAAAGGAGATAGTTTTAAAAATAAACATAAAAGTATTTTAAAAAATTATCAGCTAGTATTTATTGAACAAATTGTCCCAAAATGGCATGACATTTATTCTGCCTATTGTTTACAAAGCTAAAACTCAGTTCTGCACCCATGGCTTATTCTATTAAAACAGAGCAAAGTACAGTGCAAAACAACGAAGTATTTGATGCCCATGAGGAAAACTGTGCTCTATTTAAAACAAGCTAGCAAGATAATAATGCCACTAATAGGGGGATATTTTAAGCCTAAAATAGATCTCACCAGACTTAAATACATAATAATTTCTCCTAAATCAGAATTATGTCTAGGTTCCAAATTTAAAAGGGAATTCAATAAAACATACACATCAAGCTATATGGTTCCATCAGAAACACATTAGACAGCTCTTTCATCTCATTAATTCTTTCTCCGTTGATATCAAAATGCTATTTCAACTCAGTAAGTGTAAATTCTTCATATATGCAAAGAAAAGACAGAGTCTTTAAGCCTGAATCCAACCAATAGATGAAGGAAATATCTTGGTTTCTTCCTATAAGAGACATTAAGAAGAAAGCTATAAAAAAAAGAATATTGTGGTTGAATGTTAAAAGACTTAATGGCAGCCTGAAATTAAGGCTGAATGGAGGAAAAAACGTTTAAAGCAAATTACACTTATACAATTCTAGCATTAACGTACACACACCCTATTGGAATTGTAAAATGAGTTGTAATAGATTTGGAAAGTATCACAACAAAAACCCATATAATGTTAATGGAAACAGAATGGTCATCACTCTAAGTAAGGCAGATATAGAAAGATTAACACTTCTTTGCCAAAACAAACAAACAAACAAACAAAAAAGAAAAAAAACAACAGATGGCAAGTTCGCCATGGCTGACAACAGGATAGGATTTGAAGCTAGTTTTTATTTTGTGTAACAAAGCAATAAGAAATACTTTGTGAGACAGTGAATCATTCACACTTGGAGTCATCATGATAAACAACTGAAAAATGACCACTGTGGAAATATTACAACATGCACCAATATCTGTCTCATTAAATAAGATGGCAGAGAAACGATACAAAAAACAGCGAAAACAATGCCCTTCAAAATTAAATCAATATATACTTTAATACCCAGTAACAGCAATGCAAAGATGAACACAGGAAAGGATGGCAAAAAATACATTGAAAAATACAACTCAGGGGGGCAAAGCCAAGATGGCAGCTGGAAAGCAGGGACTAGCGTGAGCTCCCCACCAAGTCCCTCCAAAAACCTATAAAAAATTGGCTTTGAACCAATTCTAGAACTGCAGAACCCACAGGATAGGAGAGGGAAGCAGGGCTCTAGCCCAGGACAGCCTAGATAGTCTCTGGGTAACGTCTATCCCGCATGAAGCTGGGAGCAGAGGGGAGCGGAGCAGAGCCCAGCATGGGCAGAGTGGACCAACAAGACCAGGAACCGGGCAGAGCGTGCTCTAGCGCCCTGAATCAGTGAGCTGCAGCAGTTACCAGACTTCTCAACTCACAAACACTAAAGACAACAGAGTAGGTGCTGCAGACTGGGATAGAGTTTGCAGTTTGGCCACCATCCCAGGGACAGCAGAGGTGGGGCAGCTTCAGAACTACAGCTGCAGTTGCTTCTGGCCCCAGGCCCACCTGGTGGGAGGAATTAAGTGGTGGATCAGAGCAGGAGTGAAGAGTCTGCTGAAGATCTAAGTCCAGTCCAGGTGGGGGGTTCTTGGGGAAGGAGGAGTGCCAGTGAGGCAGAGCTGGCGCATCCCCCCCCAGGGGTGGAACATAGAACTCCTTAGTCTTCAAGCAGTCATACCCCGCTGAAAAACTCAAGGGTCAAGTAAGTTGGCTGGGAACATGGCCAGGCAGCGAAAATGCACCCAGATTCAGTCTCAGACTCTGGAATCCTTCTTTGGTGACAAAGAAGACCAAAACATACAGCCAGAAGAAGTCAACAAAATCAAAGAGCCTACATCAAAAGCCTCTAAGAAAAACATGAACTGGTCGCAAGCAATGGAAGAGCTCAAAAAGGATTTGGAAAAGTAAGTTAGAGAAGTAGAGGAAAAATTGGGAAGAGAAATGAGACTGATGCGAGAAAACCATGAAAAACAAGTCAATGACTTGCTAAAGGAGACCCAAAAATATACTGAAAAATATAATGA
>JAQQSZ010010819.1:0-12411 GCA_028646595.1 Phalanger gymnotis
GGCAACCATGGCCCACTTCCCTTGATTTTCCATAGAAAGTTCTTGGGAAACTGAACACCTAATGATCATACTATGTGCCCGGGACCGTAGAGGAAAACACGAGGAGGCGGCGGGAGACACGAGGTCTGCAGCAGGGTCCGGCGTCCTGCAGGCTAGAGGGGCTGCCTAGCTGTCTCTCAGCCGGGTCCCTAAGGAAGTCTCAGCCTTGGAGGAGGTTGAAGCGCGCACTCTGTCATGTTTTCTTATGGATAAGGTGGAGAGACATCAGTTAACAATTCACATCATTAGGTGCATTTAAATGGTCAAACTCGAAGAGGAGTCATTACTCAATTTGGAAAAAAGCCAATAAACTTTTGAACAGGAGTCACACTTGTGCTTTAGGAAGTTTGAGGAGGGAGAGGAGGAAGGAGGAAGACTAATAGGAGGCTGTTATACTTGTCCAAGTAAAATGGGATAATGAGCTGATCTAAGGTGGTGGCAGTGCGAGTGAAGAAAAGGGAAATGTGATAAGTTTTTAGGAGTAGAATCAACATGACTTGACAGATGATCACATATAGCAGATGGGAGAGGGAGAAAAGTTGAGAAGTTTGATGTTATGAACCTAAGTGACTAGAAGGATGTTGGTACCCTCAAAAATGATAGGTAGGTTTTGAGAAAGGGTAGCTTTATGGGAGAAGTATAGGTATAGTTTTGACATTTTGAGTTTGAGATACCTATGGAACATCTGTTTGGTGGTGTCCAACAGGCTGTTCACGATGCAAGACAATCAACTAATAAGCATTTTTAATCACTGACTGTGTGTGGGCATTGTGTTAGGTTCTTTGGAAACAGACAACAAATGAAACCATCCTTACCTTCAAGGAACTCTCATTCTATCAAGGATGATATGTATCTATATCCGGAACAAAGACAAAATAAATAAAAGGTGGTTGGAGGAAGAAGGCACAGCAGATAAATAATAAGGTGATTAAGGAAGGAGGGCATTGGCAGATAAAAGATGAGGAAGATCAGAGAAAATTTCATGTGGAAGTTGGTGCTTGACCTGCATCCTGAAGGAAGTGAGGGATTCTGTAAGGCAGAAATGAGGAGTGTATTCCGGGCTTTGGGAAATGCCATTGCAGAAGCATAGAGACAGAGGGAAGGCCATTTTGGCAAGCTCACAGAGTCTGTAGAAAGCGCTGATGTTCAGTGAGGTAAAAAAGATAGATCGTAGGGAGCCTCTGGAGTTTATGGAGTAGAAGAGGGATATGTTCTAACCAAACTTAAGGAAAATCAGCTTTGGCATCTGTGTGGAGGAAAGATTGGAGAGTCTAGAGGCAAGGACACCAATTAGAATGCTGTTGGAATGGTTAAGCAAGAAGTGATGAGAACCTGTGATGAGAACTAGATTCTCAGGATTTGGGCTTGATAACATCGATTGAGGAGCCATCTGCTTAGAGATAATGGTTGAACCGCTGGCATGAAGCTGGTAAGCTGTCCTGACAGACCCTTGGGGAATGCCCAGAGTTGGGCAGTAGGATATGGACAGTGATCCAGCATGGGAGACCCAGAAGGCATAGTCAGAGAGGTAAGAGAACTTGGAGCAAGTAGTGCCATGCGAACCCATGGCAGAGAGAGTATACCCAAGATGGCATAGCTAACAGTACCAAATACAGCAGAGAGGTCAAGAAGGATAAGAACTGTTTGAATGTTTGTTAATCAGATTATTGGTCACTTTGGAGAGAGTGCTTTCCATTGAAATGAAAGCTGAGATTTAATAGGTGTGAAGTTTTATACTTGGGTTCAAAAAATCAACCATATAAGTATAAGCTAGGGAAGGAAGTTTATCCAGAAAAATATCTATGAATTTTTGTGGATCACCAACCCGGTTTGAATGAATAATTTAAGCCAAAAAAGCTAATAAAACGTTAGGCTACATTAAGAAATGCATACCGACTAGCACCAGAGAAGTGATTGACCTCTTGTACTCTGTCCTAGTCAGACCATATCTGGAGTATTATGTTCAAGTTTCAGGAGGGACATTGATAAATTAGAGAGTGTCCAGAGACAGGCAATTAGGATGGAGAGGGACCTGTAGATCATTGTGTGTTAGGTTCAAGGAACTAGGAAATTTTTAGCCCAAAGAAAATTAGGGTTGGGGAGGTATGATGGAGAAGACGATATAACTCCAGTCAAGTATTCGAAGGCTATTATATGGAATAGGTATTAGAAATTATCTTTTTGTCCCCAGAGGGAAGAACTGGGGAGTTCCATAGGCACATGTAGGCTTGATGTAAGAGAATACTTCCTAAAAATTAGAGCTGTCCAAAAGTTATGTTATATAGTTATGCCTTTTATAAGAGATTTTTAAGTAAGGACTGAATGGTCACTTAGCATTTATTCAGGTACAGATTGGATCACATGGCCTCTGAGGTCCCTGTATCCTGACTATTGAATTAGTTTTAGGCCCTGATCTTCAGATCTGCAAGATTATATTGAGAGGCTATGGTACTGGAACAGTCGTGCCAGGATGGAAAACTTATTTTCTACTTCTCTATGAACCTAAAAATTAAAGGTATGGTTAGTTAGCATTTGTACTAGGTGTTATTGTTCTCCAGTATGCAAAGATAAGGTAATTGATATGCTCCTATAGAGAACAATATATTACAGTAGAACCAGAAAAAATGAAAATTAGGCATAGGTTGCTCCCAGCTTTATGACAAAATTCTGATCTTAGACAAGTCACTCTCATTCATTTGTTCTCTAATTCATATTAGTTTTTTGAGGCTCTAGAAGTCATTTTTTGCTGTCAGGCCTTGACTTAATGCTGACATTCTTTGATTCCATTCAGGTACTACTTACTGATTAGCAGGTTTCTGAGAAACACCAATTCCTTTTTTTTTCTCTTCCTCGTTTTCCCCTTGACCATATGATTTCCTGTTATCTCCACCAGAGGGTGTGCAGTGGTTAGAAGTATAAAAGTCAGTTTAATTTTTGGAAGCAGCTCTAGTAAAGGTTCAGAGAGAATATAAAGATGAATTTTTAATGAAGCTTCATTGGTAATAGGTAAAACTTTTAGGCAGTGCCATGTGAAAGTTTCCATATCAAATTCACTGTAGTTATCGGACATATTCATTGCTGCTGAGGAATTTCTCAGATTTGAAGACACACTTGCTCTTTTAATTCAATTCTTCTTATGCCAGTGGTGATCAGTGCTGTGTGAATTACTTCCTTCCCTCATTCGTTTGTATGTGTTTCTCTTCTTATCCACATCTGGTAAGAACCTAAAAGTAACATTTATATAATAGAGTTTATACAGTCACAATACGTACATATCTTTATAGGCCTGTGCAAATAAATGAATAATACATTAGTGGCTCTCCTATTTCATGAGAAATAGATGCTTGTCCTGTCCTCTCAATTGAGGTGAATAATTAATATAGCCATTTTTAGGAATTTGACAAAGATTTAGTAAGAATTTTCTACATGCATAGTACTATGTTAGATGCTGGTGAATTTAAAAAGATAAAAAAGAAATACTCTCTGCCCTTGTGAAGTTTATAGTCTAGTAGGGATAATGTGACACATCCACAAATAACTAATGCAAATAAAACCTAATAAGTTCATAGATGGGTGTAACTAAAGTGTTACTTAGGATCTCAAGGAAGGAAAAATCATTTCTGACAAAATGGATCAGGGAAGACAGTAGCATTGGAGTTGGATTCTTAAAGAATATATGTGATTCTAGTAGGCAGAGGTGGCATTCGGGAATTTCAGGCATAGGTAACATCATGCTCAGAGTCCCGCAAATAGAGCGCCTGTACTGGGGATGATAAGTAGTCCCATTTGTCTAGAGTACAGAGTATGTTGGAGAGAGAGTCATGAACAATAGGGCTGGCTAAATCATTGTTAGGAAATTTACATTTGCGCAGTTTTCCTTTAAAATTGTTGGTAGTTTTATGGAAAGTATACTGTTTTGTGACTTCAGGCTTGTCCTTTATGACCCAATACTTTTCTTACTGATGATGTTTCCTATTCTTACTGAGTTTATGTGTGTTCTATTAGGTGTTTTAAATCTACCTGATTTTATAATAGCTTTTTTCAGAAATATGGGTGTGACATTTCATTCCAAAGTAACCTTTTTCAATCTGGACTCTATTCGTTGCTATGCCAAGTTAAATCACAATGACCTCCTTTACATAGAAGTTATTCTTTCTGTCATCATATACCCTTTCAGGTTTCCTCAAGATCTTGTCAGTAAAGGGGATAGTCATAGGTCTACTTTTACCCTAATTTCATTTAGTTGCTGGAAGGTACTTGTTTGAGAATTATTATTTATATACATTAAAAAATTTTCAGTTAACCATTCCATTTAAATACTGGTGGTATCCATTTCTAACTCCCTCATTTCTTCCCTTCTTTACCATCTCTCTGCTTTATATTAATTGGAAAACAATGACTTTGGGGTAGGAACGAACCTGAATTGGAAATGTTTGCACTTTCTCAGACAAAGAAATGATCGAAAATATTGAATTGAAATTACTGGAGTCTCCTGGGACCTGCAACAGGTATCTGAGCTGTCCTGTGCCTGCCAGGGGGGTGTTTCATTTTTCTATGTATGTTTCTTTTCTCACTTGCTTTGTAACTTGGAAGTGGAGGGACTGAAAAACAAATTCCATTAGTTCCTATCTGGTTGAACTTCCTGAAAACCTCACTGTTTTTTTTTCCTCTCTCTCTCTTTCTCCCCCCTCTTCCCCCCAGTTTCCTTCCTCTATCCAGCTGTGTTTCCTGATCCAGTCTTATCACTGGAGAAAATACTCCTAAACTAGACCAAGGATTGCAAATGAATTACCAACAGTCTCACTAAACAGCACGCTTCTTGTACCAGTTCCTGACCAAGAAAAGGTGTTTTTTTCTGCAACACTTAGAATAGTTAAATATGAGCCCTGTGAGTGTTTTTTGCCATCTCCCCGGATATCCATTTAATAATCCCTTTCTCTAAATTCTGGAAATGAATCTCATAAGTAGGTCATTTTTTTTTGTCCCCAAACTACCAACTCTATAGCTATAATTTACTTCAAAGTATGTGCTAATTCATCAGTTACTCTTAATTCTTTTCTCATTTTAGACTGTCTCTTAAATTAGAAAACTATCTTCAAGGCAAAATTTCTCGTCTTTTTGCCTTTTGTTAGTTGGCTTTTCCTGGGATATTTTGTTGAAGTAGCTCATTTTCTATGACCAATACAAAATGGACCTATGCCAATGAACCTTGTTCCTTGCTAGAAAAAAACATTTTTTACTTGATTATAAATGTCTGCAAATCAAAGATTACTATTTCATACTGAATTTGAAGTGGGGAGGGGTGTGGGGGTGTGTGTTTAAGGCTTAACATGATATAATCTCCACTAGTGTACTACTTCTATCTTAAAGTAGTATAGAGGTTATCATTGGGGGCATGCTATAGCAGAGCTCCACCTCAGGCTTCACCAAATTGCAAAGGCTTCATGTGTAATTCTTGAGGTTGTAACTGCTTACCATCTCATCAAATATGGAAAGGCCTATTACCAGCAGTGGGTTAGGTGATGAATTCTTTATGGGTAGCCAAACAAAGAAAAACTTTTAAGTGACCTTCAGTCCTTGGCAGCTCCCTTTTATTTCTATAGTGATAGTAGCAGAAAATGCTAAGAATCACAGTTTCATGTCATCTGGACGCAAGTGTAACCATATTATTCTCCCCTACTCAGCAAACTCCAGGGGCTCTGTTAACTTGAGGATCAAATACAGAATCTTCTGTTTCGCATTGGAAACCCTTCATAGCCTGACACCTCTTCTCCCTCCCTTCTGACCTTTTTATACCTTACACGCTCCCCTACCCCACTGTGTACTCTTCATTCCAGTGACATTGGCCTCCTTACTGTTCCTTGCACAAGATACTCCATCTTCTGACTCTAGACATTTTCACTGGCTGTGCCCCATGCCTAGAATGCCCTCCCTTCTTATCTCTGCCTCCTGGCTTCTCTGGTTTCTTTCAAGTCCCAGCCTAAATCTCGCCTTCTACAGGAAGGCCTTCCCAGCCTCTCTCAATTCTAGTGCTTTGCCTCTTTATTATTTTGTGTTTATAGCTTTTTTTGGGGTACGTAGTTGTTGGCATGTTGTCTCTTCTATTAGACTCTAAGCTATCTTTTGCTTTTCTTTGTATCTCTAGTGCTTAGCAGAGTGCCTAGCACATAAAAGGTACTTAATAAATTTATTAACTGACTGCCAGTTGGAACTCTTGGATACTCTAGATGACATCTTTGTCTAATGATTGAATTGATACACTTACAGAAAAACTGAACCATATACATATTATAAATATAAATAAAACCATAAATAGATGCTTTCTGGTTTTGTGAAACCGGAAAATTAGTTAAAGGAAGGATGACTCACAGACTCCTGTTGGAGAAGAAATGGTAATAACAAAAATCCTAATAACGGCTGACATTTAAAGCACTTTAAGATTTTCAAAGTGCTTTATATTCGTTATCTCTTTGAACCTCAGAGCAGCCCTATGAAGAAAATACTACAGGTATTATTATTCCCTTTAGAGATAAGGAAACTGAAACCCAGAGAGGTTACGTTGCTTGTTGTCACTTAGCTAAGTAAGTGAATGTTGGAAGTGAGTTTTGAGCCCAGGACTTCTTGACTCAAAGTTTAGTACTCTACTAGCTACATCATAGTATTCTCAAGCATAAAGGATTGGTGGAGTTGATGTCATCGGTCATTCATAAGACACTGGACCATCTTACCTTGCAGTACTACAATGGTGTCAGTATCTGTTCTCAAAGATGGTAGAGACATTCTACAAAGAGCTCAACCAAACCTTCCAAACTAGGTGAACTTGTACTACAGACCACTAACTTCAGTGCAGAAGTGGCACGGGAGAGAATATCAAAAGATATGTTTGTAAATCTGGTTCAGGATAGGTCACCTATTGTAGTTGAAAGAACAATGGACTTGGAGACTGGCAAGCAGCCCCGCCTCCAGGCTTTGGTTCACATCCTACCCTGCCTGGCCATGTGACAATAACGATAGGAGCTCTTCCTTATAAAACATTCTCAGGTTTGCAAAGCACCTTCCAAATTCATGATTCCATGAAGTATGCCGGTGTTAGAGTACTGGGGAAAGAACACTGACTGGAAGTACCTGTCTGTTTCAGTTCCATGTCAGGTGCTTATTACCTGAATGTCCTGAACGACCACTTCACCTCTATGGATGGGTCTAAGTGCCTTTATCTATAAAATGAAGGAGTTGGAGAAACCAAAGCTGAGAAAGGGTAAGCATTTTGCCCAGTGTCTTATGGCTGGGAAGTGTCTGAGACAGAATTCAAACCTAGGTCTTTCTGACACTAAGTCCAGCACTCCACCAAACTGACCATGGGTAGACAAGTTCTTTAACCTCTTTTGAGATTCAGTTTTCTTAATTGTAAAATGAGCATTATAATACAGTTCTGTGATGAGGATCAAATGAGGAAATACACATAAAGTGGTTTGGAAACCTTTTAAGTGCTCTATCAATGTCAAATTGTTACTATTATTAAGAAATGAAAAATGCCCAAAGCATTTAGATTACTCAGAGCTAACCTGGTTGAATATCATGTAATAATTTCTTCTAAAAGAATCAGACCTGATAGGGTATGGTGAACATCAAGCCACAGTGAAGGAAGGAAGGAAGGAAGGAAGGAAGGAAGGAAGGAAGGAAGGAAGGAAGGAAGGAAGGAAGGAAGGAAACTAACTGATGCTCAAGTTATTTCATTGTGTTTTCTGTGTGCCTCCTGACCATTGATTTATTAGAACTAAGAACAAAAGCATCAGTGATTTAGAAAAATAAAAAGAAATCACTGTGTGTGATTCTAACAATTTAGTCTGGCGTATTCAAAAAGATATTGACAAAGGAAAATGGGAAATAAATGAAAAGACATTCCTACAGATGTATTACCAATTAAAAGCATTTGCCACAATGAAGAGATCATAAGAGTCCCAAAACTGCTCCAATCAGAAAATACTTATTTTGCTTGGCCAAGCAGAAAGATGCAGGAGCCAAAGGCAAGGTACATTTGGAATATAAACTCATTTTCCAAACATTAAAAAGGAAGGCTAGCAGAAGATGATCAGTAGTAACTTCACATAAAGCCATAAGAGCAATGAGAGGGAAAGGAATCTGTCGAAAACTTGGTGAGAAACACAACTGAGTGAGACCTTTGCAAGAACGCTGATGGATGAAACTGGAAGGAGCACAACAAGCAGCCTTAAGACAGAACAGGCAGCATCTTTGTCACACTGTTTTCAGCACCAGTCCCAGGGGCATCACCTCCTTTGGACTCTTAAACACCTCAGTTCCCATTGTACATTATCAGAAGACAAAAAAATCACTGAAGAAGAAAAAGAGTAGCTGGTCCAGGTCAAAAATACATGCAGAAGAAATCCATTCCAAAGGCAAAACAATTCTGAAAGCATTATGGATAAGTTTTTAGATAATCCTAAAGTGGGAAGAAAGGAAGAAGTAATCGCAGAAGTAATCTAGTCCAATTCCCTCATTTACAGTTGAGGACACACTAAGGACAAGACAGGTTGAGTCCATCCCCCAAGGCTTCACAAATAGTAAACTGTAGGGTTGAGATTGGAATCCAGATCACCTGACTCCAGAGCCTGAAAAAAAAAGTCTATGAACTGAATCTTTAGCATAAATGTGGTGATCTAAGAGGCTATCAAACTTAGGTCTATTTCAGTATTTTTAGAGCTTCCGAAACCTGTCTCTGGGGTTAAACTTTTCTTTAAGATCCCTTTCATCTCAAACTTTGACTGCAACTTCACATGTTTCTATCTTATAAATTCACCGAGTTTATCCAGAGATCAGGGAGCCCAGCTGCTTCCAGAGAATTGTGTGAAACTTAAATTGATCCAGGTATTCCAACTTACACATTCCAGGATGTTTAAGGATTCATATGTCTTCCCCCCACCATACCCCTCAGTCATAAAATGGACAGAAGCTTTTAGAGCATGTAAAAGCATGGAAAACTGCTGTATTAAGAACGCTATCTTTAGCTTCTTAAGACTGTTATGTTCAGGTCTCCTCAGATCCACATGAGGAAGAAACATTGCAGAGAGAGGTTTTCTATTGAGCAGCGCTTTTAATAAAAGGAAAAACAGCTAGATATTGACTTTTCTTTGCCTATTCTATCAGTGGTCTGGGTTAATCAACCGAGGATAAATTACTGCTATTCAAAACCGGAGAATAAGACACCCCTTACCTTGAAGGTATTTGTAGGTTTCTTTTATTTATTTTTCCCCTTCATTGGTGGAGAATCTTTACTCTAGCCATTTGTTCCTTAGGGGTTTTGTTAGGGACTGAAGGGAAACTGAAGGGAGCTCTTTTGATTTATCTTCTCTCCTTTCCTTTTGGTCACTCCGCTGGGCTAAAAGAGCCGAGTTGGCTTTAATGTGTCGCCATTAGAGACCAAACATTAGCTGAAATAAACCATCATGCCTCACGATGAAAAATGTCCCCTGATTGGCTAATTAATCAGTCAAAGGGGAATGACATGGCTCTCAGCTTGAGGGACTCTGCTAGAGAGAAACAGGCTGTTGATAAATGGTTTTCCAACAAATTCATATATCAAGTAAACTTAGTCATTTTTTAACTACAGTTTGTGTGACTCCAGTTTTTTCAACTTTTTTTTTCTGCTGCTCTTGCTTTTTAAACTGTTTCTTTAGGTGATATAAAAGTATATCTAGGAGGGAATAGAAAATACATTCTACTTGTCTGGTATGTCGATTAGCTTTGATTCTGTAAGTTATCAGCAGATGTAAGCAAGATTCCTTCTTTAGATAGTTTGTAATTTTAACCTTTCCCTTAATTTCTGCATATGGGTTATTAACAATGTTTTCAAAGATAGGGAAAAGTTTTAAATACACACACACACACACACACACACACACACACACACACACTACTAAGTGTTTCACAATAGTCTCTTTGGGGATAAAAAATTGTTATTCCTTTTTATTTTTCAAATTGGGTAATTCCCAGTCCAGTAGCAACATAAAGTGGATGCTCCATAAATATTTGATGATGGATATGGTAACGTAAACAGTCTCAAGCCATTTTAAACTCTCCCCTCTCTACACCTCCCTCCCTCCTCCAACCCCCCCCCACACACACACACACATACACATACACACTCTCTCTCTCTCTCTTTCTCTCTTACTCTTACACTCTCTCTCTAATTTTGGTATGGAATTTAGAAATACAAATTCCTGTGTTTAAATCCTGGCATTTACATGCATTTCCTTTGTTCGCATTGTCAAGGCTTGTTAGTCTGTCTCATTAGTCTGTCTGTCTAACTGAGGTACATCTAGAGAAGCTGCCATTGAGAATAAAAAAAAAGATAACCAACAATAACATGAAAATGATCCTTCTCAAGAGATGACATGGTAAAATGGAAGGAGCACTGCACAGAAAGATGGGGGCCAGGGTTTCAGTCATGGATCTACTACTAATTCACTTTGTGTTCTTGGCCAAGTAAGTCATTTTTCTTTTCTGGGCCTCAGTTTCCCAATCTGTACAATTAGGATGTTAGGCTAGGTATATTTCTAGGTTGCCCGTTCCAGTGCTCACAGTCTGATTCTAACCTTAATTCCACACTGTATTGCCCATGTATCTGTCCCATTCCTCTCACACATCCACACATGTCTCTGAAAATGGATCAGAATGGTGATGGCCAAGGTGGCACAGTGGATGGATCATGGGACCTAGCATCAGAAAAACCTGAATTCAAATCCAGCCTCAGGTTTTTATTAGCTTTGTGAGCCTGGGTTACTTGACCTTGATGAGGCTGCCTCCGTCTCCTCATCTATAAAATGGATATCATATGTCAGGATAAAATGAGATAATTTTGTAAAGTGCTTTGTAAACTTAAGGTGCTGTATAAATGCTACCTTTTAGGCATTATACTGCTTGCCTAAAGTACGTGTTCTGACTCTTTATATGAATTATAGTATGACTTTGAGCAACTTATATAACTCACTTGGTCCAAAAGTTTCTTGAGATATCAACTAACTAACAAATGTTTCTTAAGTCCCTTCTGTGCTTCAAGCATTTACTGGGGATACAAAGACATATTCACATAAAATGAGAATATATAGCACTCCATTATACCACATAGAACTGTTATGTGATTGATCCAGCAGTCCTGCTGCTGGACATTTATCTCAAAGAGGCCAAATACGGAAAATCTCGTATGTGCCAAAATATTCAGAGCAACACCTTTTGTCATAGAAAAAATAGAGCGCTCATCAGTTAGGGAATGAGTGAACAAATTGTTATGAATGGAATGGAATACACGAATATTAAGAATTAAGAGAAACATAGGAAATCTTGTACATACTGATACAGAGTGAAGTAAGCAAAGCTAGGAAAACAATATCTATAGTAAATACAATAATGTCAATGGAAACAATACTGAAAAGCAGGCAAACTTTTGTTAATTGCAGTGACCAGTTACTGTCCCAGAGAGGCAGTGATGAATAGATACTTCCTCCCCATCCCCTCCCCCAACCTTCTTCCAGTAGAGAGGTGAAGGGTTATGAACATGGACTGTGCTATATGCTGATAGATGAGATTTCATTGTCTGTTGATTTGGGTTAAATGCTTTTCTTTTGTAAAGTTGAGGGTTCAGAGGACTGAAAAGAAGCAACTGCTATAAAAACAAAAGATATCGATAAACCCAGAAAACCCCAGCAGAAATAAAATGACAAAAAAGTGTGAATGTGAAAGCATCATGTGAGAACATAATGAAGGGAAGAAATGCATCAGCCTTTTTATTTTTAACTAAACCTTTAGTGAAGTCAGCTTTGTTAGGATTCCTATATCAATGCTTAAACTAAGCTTGCTAGAATTCTAAAAAGAGTAAATAGATTCTAACTAGAGTTTCTCACCTCTCCAATCTCTCCTGCTCCACACCAGTAGTTTAATCTTGTTAAACTTTAATGTCCTCACTACCTATTCAACAGCTTTCAGAGAATTTTACTTGTCCATTAGATGAAGCCCAAATTGTAGCATTTTTTTAAACTTGGTTCACTTTCTTTCTTTTCTTTTTTTTTTTTATTATTTAATATATTTAGTTTTCAGCATTGATTTTCACAAGAGTTTGAATTACAAATTTTCTCCCCATTTCTACCCTCCCTCCCACTCCAAGGTGGCGTGTATTCTGGTTGCCCTGTTCTCCAGTTGGCCCTCCCTTCTGTCACCCCACTCCCCTCCCATCCCCTTTTCCCTTCCTTTCTTTAAGGCAAGATAAATTTCTACACCCAATTGCCTGTGTATCTTATTTTCTAGTTGCATGAAAAAACTTTTTTCTTGAACGTCTGTTTTTAAAACTTTGAGTTCCAAATT
>JAQQSZ010010820.1:0-12410 GCA_028646595.1 Phalanger gymnotis
AGCCGATTTACTTGACCCTTGGGTTTTTCAGTGGGGTATGACTGCTTGTAGACTGAAGAGTTCTATGTTCCAGGCTTGGGCGGATGGTCTGCCTCACCAGCACTCCTCCTTCCCCAAGAACCCCCAACCTGGACTGGACTTAAATCTTCAGCAGGCTCTTCACTCCTGCTCTGAATCATTGCTCCTCCTCCCACCAGGTGGGCCTGGGGCAGGAAGCAACTACAGCTGTAGTTCTGTAGCTGCCCCACCTCCCCTGCCCCAGGGGCGGTGGCCAAATCGCAAACTCCCTGTCCCCAGCAGCTTTTCCCACTAAAGTACTCTTTTGTCTTTGGTGTTTGTGGGTTGAGAAGTCTGGTAACTGCTACAGCTCACTGATTCAGGGTGCTAGGGCACACTCTGCCCGGCTCCTGGTCTCGTTGGTCCGCGCCGCCCATGCTGGGCTCTGCTCTGCTCAGGTCTGCTTCCAGCTCCGTGCAGGATAGACCTTACCCAGAAACTATCCAGGCTGTCCTGGGCTAGAGCCCTGCTTCCCTCTGCTACCCTGTGAGTTCTGCAGTTCTAGAATTGGTTTAAAGCCATTTTTTATAGGTTTTTGGAGGGACTTGGTGGGGAGCTCACACCATTCCTTGCTTTCCAGCTGCCATCTTGGCTCCGCCCCCGGTCCTTTCTTTCTTAAAAAAGAAAAGAATTGTTCTGATACAAGTGGTCATTTTACATTGTAATAATTTCTCTATATTTTCTCCCCATTCCATAATCAATTCAGCAGCCATGTCTGCTATATTCAGCACCCACAGTCCTGTCCTCTCTCTCTTTCCCTTCCTTCCTTGCCCTATCCCATGGAGAACATTTTATTTTCTATCTTTAGGAAAGAGAATTGTATTCATATTGCATTTCAGTAATCGCATTTAATATGAGTTCAGCTTTGTTGTTTTCATCCACATTATTTTAGTCATTGTGGATATTGTTGTCCTGATTCAGCTTTCTTTACATCAGTTCACCTAAGTCTTTCCAAGTTCCATTGTCCATATTCATTATTTCTTATGGGACAACAATATTTGACTACATTTATATATCAAAATTTGTTAAGCCAATTTGGAATTAGTGGTGACCTCTTTTGTTTCCAGTTGGTTTTTTAGCCACAAAAATGCTGGCATTAATATTTTAACATATATGAAACTTTCTATTTGTCCTTTACTTTCTTGGGTACATGCCTAATACTAGAATTGTTAGACCAAAGAGCATAATCATTGTTCTTTGCAAAAAAAATTTTTCCCAAATATTTGGACCAGTTCATAATTCCAACAAGATGGTATCTTTTTTTTTTCTCCCATTCTAATGATATCTTTAGGATACAGTCCCAGCAAAAGGATTATTGAGTCAAAGGGTATGAGTAGTTCTTATGACTCATTGTTTATTGTCAGTTTATTCTGCAAAAGATTTGTACCAGTCTGTAGTCCCCATAACTATCTAATAGAGAGACTATTTTCTAACAGCCCCACCAATCTTATCATGTTTTACTGCTCTTGTTTATAATGATCTTAATTGCAATAAACCTTACTTATCATAAATATTGAGATTTTATGAAGGTATAAATTATTTGTAGATAAGTAATTAAAGATACATGAAGTAGGTACAGAGTCTAAGTTAGAGCATATCTTTTCTGATGTTTAGATACATCTGTCTAGCCACCTGAGTCTACCTTATTCCTAGTTCAGGATGATTATGGCTATCTTCCTGAAACGTCTCTAGCACTAGTCCGCTTTGATCCACAAAGTCTAGCCTTCCTGGTTGTCTGAGAGCTTTCTGGACTTTCTGGTCCTCAACTTTTATTCTCACTCCAGGATAAAGACTGAGCTTTCCTGTCTACTTAGAAAGTTCATATCTCCTGATGCTCAGTTTCTACCGAACTGGAAAAAAAAAACCCACTCACACTTAAAATTTTTTTTCTGTTTCCGCCTCCACCTTGAGTCCTTGGAGTTTTCGTTGTTCTTTTGGACTTAGAGTCTTTAGAGCCCTCATAGAAAAGCTAATAGCTAATAACAGTAAATCCTTTTCGTGTCTGTATAGGAACCACGGACATAATTACAAAAAGATGCCATATGAGTAGGAACCTGAAATGGAAGACAGCTCAACACAATGGGACATGAGTTTTACTTTGCCTCCAAGTGCTAATGAAGGGTTAATTTTATTGAATAATACATATGTTCTCCCTTGGTTCTCCTGGCAAGCCACAGCACACATTTATAAGATCATGGTATTTCAGTTAGAGGAAACCTCAGTTGCTGTGATGTCCAACTGATGTGGCTAAACACGATTTTTGTTGGGAGAAGGGGTGTAGTCAAATATCTGTCTTTGGCCTACCTATTCTTAAGATTTGGCCAACAAACATAACTAGGCATTGACGGTGTATCCTCTATGGCTGTGGTAGGAAAAGTAGGAGGGAAGGGATTGTATCTATAGGTTGCTTTCCTCACAAAAAGCATAATAGCTCTGGTTCTGAGGGACTATCTCCAGCAAAGTAATCAGATTAACTACTGTCAGTGCGAGGCTTTGCTGGATGCAAAAAGAAGGGATTGACTCTTTTATCTTCTCTTTAACCATACTACCCTTCTTGAAATTAGATTTGGGTTGAAGGAGAGCCATAATTGAATAGGGCACAATGGACTCAAGTGAGAGTTGATGCGAAAATGGCTTAAAGAACATGAAATAAGGGAAGTGGTTTGCTTATATATAACAAGAGAAGAGGGCAACCATTACTTTTTTTAAAAAATTTAATTTGATTGATTTTCAATGAATAAAAATTTTTTTTTCTCCCACTCTTTTCTTCCCCCAATAGGATGGGGGGGGGGAAGAAAAAAGAAAGACAAAACCATTGTCACAAAGATTCAGAGTGAAACAAAACAAATTTCTCCATTGGCTCTGTCTAAAAATATACGTCCCAGCAATCCATCATTGATCTTCTGGAATCAAGACTGATCATTGAATTGGTCATTGTTCTTAAATCTTTCAAAGCTGTTTGATTTTAAAATGTTGCTGTCAGATAAATTGTTCACTTATTTTTTTTCTTTATGGAAAAAGAAAACAAGCCCATTGGAAAAAATAGCAAATTCTCAAATGAATAATAAATTCGAGGAGTTTATAATGAAAGTTCCTGATCGGCCAAACTTTCATTGTTGAAACTTTTCCAGAATGGCAAAGTAGAAGAGAACTATAGAAAAGATGCTTACAAGGACAGAGCAAGTTGATAAGAGACATGCTGGGATATCTGCTACCAAAAATGAACAATGGGATACTTAGTCCTCAAATAAGGGAGGGAGGGAAGAAGGAAGGAAAGCAAGAAGGCAAGCAGGCATTTTAAAATCCTGCCTCTGAATCACTTAGTATTGCACAATGTTGGCTAAATTTTTAAACCCCATTTGGAAAGAAAAAGTGAAAAGTTTCTTCTCTTAGAAAGACCTCTATGGTCATCCATGACCAAATAACAGGGCATGCAGTTTATCTGTCAATATTATCAAAAAAGACTGAACTTTACTGTTTTTCTGATCTTAGAGAGGTTTGTGGAGTAAACAAATGAAGATGGTAGGGAGACATGAATCCTCCGCATTTTTTCTTTATTACTGTAGGAAAAAAAACCCTCCTTTTTGGTCATTATTGTGAGTATTTTATGGCTGCCATTTGTCTTTTTGTTTGTAATTTCCTACTTCTTTGGTCTTGGTCTCTGAGTTCTAGACTTTCTGATTTCACTCAGAAAACAGTTATCTTGACAGCAGCGCTTGCTCTGTGTGGGAAAAGGGCCTGGGATTTCCCTGGAGCTGTACTGTTTATTGTGTTTGTAAATAGACAATAGAATAGGCTATCTAGCTCCCCCTCCTCCCTTCTCCTCCAATCTCCCCAGGGCTTCTAGTCCCTAGGAGGAAGCTAGGGGCTGTATCTGTACAATCTGAAAATGTTGGAAAACCTTTAAAACAGCCTGTGTGCAGACCAGAATTCTATTGCCCATTCTTCCAGGACCTATGCTCCTTCATAAAGTGGTACAAATGGAAAATGATACTAACTTCAAAGTATACAAAAGACTTTTTCTTCACAGGCCTGTGAGTTGGGTCATACAAGTGTTGTTACCCTCCATATTGCAGATAAGAAAACTGAGGCTTAGGGAAGCTACCCAGATGGCAAATGTAAGAACCAGGATGGAAACTCATGATTCTTATGGTTCTCAGATTATTGCCCTTTCCAGTCCACCATGCTGCCAAGAGAAGTGGAAACTGGTTGGGAAGAAGCCAGTTAAGTTTCGTTTGCCTTGACCAGAATGCACAAGAGACACTGCAAATTAAGGCTTCCAGATAGAGTCAAATAAACATTTGCATTTCTGTGCCAAACTGCAGAAAGCAGTCTCAGTCTTGTAGATCAGTTTATCAGTTACTTGCTGATGCTGAGTGTTGTTTTGTTTTTTTTTTTTTTTACCCCAAAAGAATTGAAGATTTTGAAGGTATTTTGCATAATGGAACAGAATTGAAAGAACAAAAAACCAAAATAAAACAGATTTTCTTTCTTGAGGAGAAAAATGCATGCTTGTTGCGAAAAAGCTTATTGCTGGGTGGAATTCACTCTCATTCATGTGGCTTTCTGGCTAATGAATGAATACATTTTGTGGGTGAGGATTTGGAATTACAGTCCCTCAGTCAGCTCACTTAATGTCAGCAGACTATCGCCTATTCAGGACTGACCACAAGACAGAAAACAGTAACTGTTTACTTACCATTTGCTCCAAAGGCTTGCCGTGACTAAGCCTCAGTGACTTAGGTGATTATCTTAGCAGCTGTTGTTTTTTTCTTGGCATAATATTATGTTATTAAAATCATCCTCCCCTTTTTCAGTGATTACAGCAATATAAAGGCAGCATATGAGACCATGAAGAATGTGGCATGCTTAATCAACGAGCGTAAACGCAAATTAGAGAGTATAGACAAGATAGCACGCTGGCAAGTGTCCATTGTGGGCTGGGAGGTAAGTGCTAACCCTGCCCCCACCACTCACCCACGTCCCCTTCCTCTGTCTGTTTTCCTGATGACGTACTTTATATTCTATGATTTATTCTTAATATATTGTGTTCTTATGATATAAATATTTTAATAGCCTTTTATTGAGTTGTAGGAGTCAGTTGCTTTATTTGCACTAACTTTGTCCCTCTGCTCATCTTAATCATTGACTCAATGAAAACTACCGTCTAACTGGGCAGGAAGGACTTTGGAACTGCAGAGATGTTGCTTGAGGGAAGACCAATGTGATACCCCCAGAATTGTCTTTAGACTAAACATGTTTTATCTGGCTTGGAAATTCTGAGGCCGGAATGACTTCTTGATTGGCTTTTCATTCCTGTAATGGAAATAGACTTCCCCAGCATAGCTAACAGATACAAACTGATAGTTTAGTCTTTTGCCTTAAAAGGAGGTTCTGTTAATGGCACCTCTCTCAGGCACCCAGGTTCATAACATGGGTTTCATTCCTTCCTTCTCTTCCTCTTTCCCTAAATCAAATTAGTTTCCAGGTTACCTCCAGAGCATCACTAGCGTTCAGGTTCCACAGGCCATCACTCTATTTCAGCACCCTCATTGCCTCTCTCCTGGGTTATGGCAGTAGCTTCCTGAGTAGTAACCCCCTGCCTCCAGGCTTCCACCCCTGCTCCCCTGCCTCCACTGCTCCATCTTGTACATGTCTACCAGTTTCTTCCCATTACTTCAGCAGATATCTGATCTCATCAATGTGGGTACTTCCTCCATTGGTGTAGACTGAAACCCCTCTGTGCCTGGCCAGCTTCTGCAGCTCTCAGCTGTGTTCTCCTGTAATTCCCCTATAGATGGTCTTCCCAACACATTAGGGCCTTTCTCTAGCTCTTTGGACATTTTATGAATATCAGTGGAGAACACTCTCATTATATCACCAAACCATTTTCCCCCCATTGCTCTAATAACATCTTTTATGTCCATTCTCCTGTGTAGTTCTTTGTTTATAAATAGGCTGTTGAGGTCTACCACCTGCCTTTCCATTGTCCTTTGGATGACCGTCAACTTTAGCCCCTAGAAAACCCATGTTTTAGCCATAAAGCATCACCAGAAAAATATTGTTGTATAAAAGATGGACTTTTTTGTCAAGGAGATGCTTGCCAGAATAGTCTTCCTAATGCACCCTTCCAACTATGCCATCTACCAAATAAAAAGTCCAAATTCCATCAGATTAGTAGTCAACATTTTTTAGTCTAGGCCTAACTTATCTTTCCAGTCCTGTGTCTTGCTACTCTATTCCCCACCCAAAATGGATTTCTCACCGTTCCTTGAATATATCACATTTCTCCATATTTATTCATGTTGCCTGAAATGCCATCACCACATAGTGCTCCACCTACTTGTCCTTTAAGGCCCTCTTGAAGTGATGCTACCTTTTCCAAGAAGTTTTGTCCATATTTTCCATCTTTAATGGTTGTGATCTCTTTCTCCTTTGAAACTCCTACAGCACTTTGTACTCCTGAGATTGTATTTTGCACTATAGTTATTTGCATGCCTATGTTATGCTCCCTCTTGTATTGTAAACTCTTAGACAGAAAGAACTGTGTTCTATCTATGGTATCCCTCATAACATCGAGAATAGTGACTTATATGTATGAGCAACACCATGAATATTTATTGAATTGACAGAATAGTCTTCCTAATACACCCTGATGCATGGAAGGTTCAAATTGTTCAAATTTAGACTCATTGAATTTGAAGAGACTTTAGTGATTCTCTACATAATACCTCCTTCCCCCAGTATCACCTTCTTTATGCAGATAAAGAATCTTAGAGAAGTTCAGAATCATACAATCTCAGATTTGGATGGACCTCCAAGGTCATCCAATAACAACCACCACCACCATAAAAATCACATTTCTCACAGCACACTGGAAGGTTTACCAATTTTATCGCATCAGGCCTGTGAAGTAGGTGGTGCAGGTATTTTTATCCCAGTTTTACAGATGGTATAACTTGGTCTCAGAGAAGTTAGATGATTTTCCAGTGTTGTAGGTGGAGTTTAGATCTCATCTCTCTTCTGTAAATGTATTTCCATTGTACCATTATTCATCAAGTGAAACTCTATATCCAGCACATGAACACCTAGTGCAGCAGAGGTGATAAATACACGTAGGCCAAATTGCAGCCCATAGTACTCCCACATGAGGTCTGAATCAGATTAAAATGTAATTAGGAAATATTTAACAAAGTAAATAAAAATACAATAAAACATGGACTATATTAACATGTGGTTTTCAAACTTTATATATGATATGCAGGGGTCCTTACTTACAGTTTAGTGGCCTCTGTTTCTATTTGTGTTTGACATTACTGTTCTACAATATCCCCAACCAGACTTTTAACTCTAGATGAAGGGCCTCACTATCTCATAAATCAGCTCTTTTATTTCCTTTCTTTTTTAGAAAGTTAGGAATTCTTCCTTATGTTGAGCTGAAATATGTTTCCATTCATTGGTTTTAGTTGAAGTCAAGTGAACAAATATTTACTAAGCATCTACTATATGCAAAGTACTGTGCTGATGGCTGGGAAAAGTACTATAGTGTACCTCTGACTCAGGACAGGCATAGTAGTTCAGGGTTGGGATTGAAGCAAAATGAGGCACCCCTAGACTATCTAACACAGGTGTGGGAAAACTGGCCTTAAGGCAACACGTGGCCCTCTAGGTCTTCAAGTGCAGCCCTTTGACAGAATTTACTGTTTCCATCAAATGGCTGCACTTAAGGACCTAGAGAGCCACATGTGGCCTTGAGGTTGCAGGTTTCCCACCCTGATCTAAAAAGGAGGTTAAATTGGCCATACCATAGAAAGAATATTCAGCAAGAATACAGGGTTGATTCAATAAGCATAGCTTCCCTGCTTATGCATTTGCCGTTGGGGCATGTCAACAACCAGAAGAAAGCTCCTAAACTTCTCTATTGGCTTTTTGTACTCAGGCCACCAGGAAACCACTTCAGTGGTTCAACCCTTAGTCTCCTGGGCCAATTAAGCCTCAAGGATACTTGCAGTAACTTTGAAGGAATAATCAGCCTAACCTACGGCAGGGCTTTAAGGAAAACTAACCCAGCTTTCTTTTCTACCCTAGTAGATATTTCTTCTATCACAGTTGCAAAGACAAAAAAAACCCCCACGATTGCCTGAGCCTTCAAGGTATTCACATTCTGCTAAGGGAAACAGCATGTACACATATCAGCATTAATACAAAATAACTTGAGGAGAGAAAAGAGTTCTAGCGATGATGGTGGTAGGGGCTGAGGGGAGGACCAGGAAAGGCTTCACTAAGAAAGCAGCGCCTAAGCAGATCTCTGATAGAAGACGAGGATTCTGAGAGGAAGAGTTGAGGGGGAGTATATAACAGGCATGAGGGACAGACGGTGAAGATAATGTAGTAGTCCACAGGAGGAGAATATTGAATTTGAGGAACAGCCAGCAGTCCAGTTTTTCTGGAACTGTATATAATGTAAAATAAGGCTGTAAAAGTAGGCTGCAACCACATTGCAGAAGATCTGAAATATCAGGCAGAGGAGTTTCTGTTCTATCCCACGGCTTCCCCAGTTTTCCTAATGAGATGATATTTGTAAAGCCTTTTGCACACCTTAAAGCACTATATAAACACTATCATCATCATCATCATTTCTTATTATTACAGGCTGCTAGGTGGCAGAGCTTGGTCTGGAGTCAAGAAGACCTGAATTCAAATCCGGTCTCAGATACTAACTGGGTGACCCTGGGCAAGTCACTTAACTTCTGTTTGCCTCGATTCCATCATCCGTAACATGGGAATAATAATGGCACCTACATCCCAGGGTTATTGTGAGGGTTGAATGAGATAATAATATGTAAAGGACTTAGCCCAATGCCTGGTGCATAGTAAGCACACTATAAATGTTAGTAATTATTATTGTTATAATTATCATTATTCTCTCCCCAAATCACAGATGTCGTGCAAACAGAACCTTAAGAGGACATTTCCCAACCCCCTTACTTTTATAGGGAAGAAACCAAGATCCAAGAAGTTAAGTGACTTGCCCAAAGTTAACTAGATAGGAAGTGACAGAGCCAGGCTTCAAACCCAGGTCCTTTGGCACCAGACACTGTGGCTCTTTCTGCTGCACCAGATCATCTCCCAAATAAATAGACATTACTAAAATTCAAAGAGACATACCTTTTAATGTCAAGGCCCAATCGAAGCAACTGTGGGAAGTAAAAATTTCACAAAATTTACATTGAGTCAGAATGAAATCCAAACCTCTGAAACAACATTTTCTGCATTTGCTAAACTATGCTAGAAGTTTGCTTACCTGGCAGTAAATTCATTGGACCACAGCATCTTATGAAGACTGGAGGAGTTACATCCTATCCTGAGGGAGGGAGAATACATAGCACTGGTGAATCTTTTCATTTTGACACTGATTGATGTATTGTTAGCCCTTTACTTTTAGATTCATTGACAACTTCTATTATGGCCTTTAGTTCCTAAGACCAAGAGGTTTTTTGTTTTTTTTTTTTTAATTTAATGGCCTTACTGTTTACCTGGCTTAGAAAATCTGGATTTTCTTTTTTTTTTTTTAATATTTATTGATATTTTTTGTTTTTACATTGCCTCAGTTCCTCTTTATAACCTTCCCTCTCCCCCCTCTCAAAGAGCCATCCCATAGAAAACCTAGGTTTTCTAAGACCATGGTGCTTAGGTCCCAGGGGGTTCACAATGAGCCTGCCAGGTATAAGGGCGTTCCTCTGTAATCCCTGCTACTGAGGCTGGAGGACTTCTTGAAATCTGGAATTTTGGACTAAAGCCACTCAGGTATCTACACTAAATCTGATAATGATATGATGAGCTCTGGGGAACAGGGCCACCAGACAACCTGAAGTGAGGAAGTGACTGGTTAGAAATGAAGCATTTCAAAATTCTAGTTCTGAGATTGGCAGTGGGATCAGGCCCACGAGTAGCTGCTGCCCTTCCAGTATGGGCAAGATAGGGAGAACCAGTCCTATACACATGCATACATACATACATACACACATGAATAAATGAACAAACAAATAACTAAATAATAATGAACAAATCTACAAAAAGGAGAGATAAGTCGATGCATACATAGATATATACAGAGATAGATGCACAGATAGATAGATAAGAAAACAATGGCCTCCAGACTTCCCTAACTTCCTCGAGAGTTTGTACAGGCCACCAATCACTACTGATCTCCATTCAATATATTAATCTGGTTCTGTCTTCATCTAAAGGATTGATATCTTTATGAGTAATTCCTCCAAATAATCTAAGGGCTCTCACCATATTTTACCATTGCATTAAAAAAAATAAATCATCTAAGGAAATTTCATATCTGAACCAAGTAGACAGAGGAAGCTTGATCCTGGCCCTCAGGGATGTATTCTTTTTTGGGGATTGGCTTTTGCAAGTATCAAATTCTTCATACAGGGTGGCATATCTATTAAGTGTCAATAGACCTGTTTGTCCTGTATAAACAGTCTCAGAAGGTGAGGGGGGAGATGGATTAAAATCAGAAAGAAATCTTTAAAACTTTTTGCCTTCATTCTAGGGGCTCAATATTTTAGACCGCAGTTCCGAACTGATCCATTCAGGAGAACTGACCAGAATCACAAAACAAGGAAAGAGCCAGCAGAGGACTTTCTTCCTCTTTGACCACCAGCTTGTGTTCTGCAAGAAAGACCTTCTCAGGCGTGACATGTTATACTACAAAGGCCGAATGGACATGGATGAAATGGAGCTGATGGACATAGAGGATGGGCGGGACAAGGACTATAATATCAATGTAAAGAATGCCTTCAAAATTATCAATAAATCAACAGAAGAGATGTATTTGTTTTGTGCTAAAAAGCAAGAGGATAAAGGCAAGTGGCTGCAAGCGTGTGCTGATGAACGGAGAAGAGTACAGGAAGACAAAGAAATGGGTGAGTAGCAGAGGGCTAAGGAGTCTCCTGGGATTTTTTAATTTTTATTTGCATGTTTCCTTTTTACAAATATAAATTATTTCTCTGCTAAACTGAACAAACAAATAAAATGAGCATTTCCACATACAAAGTAGAAGAGAAGAAAGAAGATTATACATGAAACCACAAATCTCTTCTGTACAGCTAGTTTTTCTTCAAAAGTCTATAATAAATTCAACAGTGACTATCCAACTTCTCCTACTTCTTTTCTTCCTGGCCTGCCTTCTCTTCTGTGCTTGTTTTAAAACATGCTTCAGGTGACCCTTTTTCAGTTGTCTTTTTTTTTTTCTGACAACTCTATCAGTAGTGGCTTTCTCCTTAACTTTCCCCACAACTGAAAAAGAAAGGAAAGGAAGGAAGGAAGAGAGAGACAGAGACAGAGAGACAGAGAGAGAGACAGGCAAAATAAATTTTCAGAATTGACCATAACCAAAATGTATGTCTCATTCTGCACCTTGGGTCCATCATTTCCCTGTCAGGAACTGAGTGCTATGTTTCATTGTCAGTCCTCTGGTATTGTGGTTGGTTATTGTAGTGAAGAAAATTCTTAAGTCTGTCAAAGTTATTTTTCTTTACATTTTTGTTGTTATTGTTTAAAGTTGTTGTCCAAGTTCTGCTTATTTCACTCTGTCTAAAGTTCATACAAGTTTTCCCACCTTGGGATTTAAAAAAACAACTTTCTTTTTTCTTCTCTCTTTTTTTTATTTTAATTTTTTTATTATTTAATATATTTAGTTTTCAGTGTTGATTTTCACAGGAGTTTGAATCACAAATTTTCTCCCCATTTCTACCCTCCCCCCCAGTCCAAGATGGCATATATTCTGGTTGTCCTGTTCCCCAGTCAGCCCTCCCTTCTGTCACCCCACTCCCCTCCCATCCCCTTTTCTCTTTCTTTCTTGTAGGGCAAGATAAATTTCTATGCCCCATTGCTATGTATCTTATTTTCTAGTTGCATGCAAAAACTTGTTTGTTTTTGCTTTCGAACATCTATTTTTTAAAACTTTGAGTTCCAAATTCTCTCCCCTCTTCCCTTCCCACCCACTCTCCCTAAGAAGTCAAGCAATTCAACAAGGGCCACATGCGTATCATTATGTATAACCCTTCCACAACACTCATGTTGTGAAAGACTAACTATATTTTGCTTCTTCCTAACCTATCCCCCTTTATTGAATTTTCTCCCTTGACCCTGTCCCTTTTGGAAAGTGTTTGTTTTTGATTACCTCCACCCCCATCTGCCCTCCCTTCTATCATGCCCCCCCCTTTTTTTATCTTCTTCCTCCTTCTTTCCTGTGGGGTAAGATACCCAATTGAGTATGTTTGGTATTCCCTCTTCAGGTCAAATCTGATGAGGGCAAGATTCATTCATTCCCCCTC
>JAQQSZ010010821.1:0-12409 GCA_028646595.1 Phalanger gymnotis
AGGAAGGAGCAAAACATAGTTAATCTTTCACAACATGAGTATTGTGGAAGGGTTTTACAGAATGATATGTATGTGGCCTGTGTTGAATTGCTTGCCTTTTAAGAGAGGGTGGGTGGGGAGGGAAGAGAGGAGAGAATTTGGAACTCAAAGTTTTAAAAACAGACATTCAAAAACAAAAAAAGAGAAGTTTTTGCATGCAACTAGAAAATAAGATACACAAGCAATAGGGCATAGAAATTTATCTTGCCCTACTAGAGAAGGGAAAGGGGGATGGGAGGGGAGTGGGGTGACAGATGGGAGGGCTGACTGGGGAACAGGGCAACCAGAATATATGCCATCTTGGAGTGGGGGAAGGTAGCAATGGGGAGAAAATTCGTAGTTCAAACTCTTGTGAAAATCAATGCTGAAAACTAAATATATTAAATAAATTTAAAAAAGGAAACGACAAAGGGGATGGTTTTAGAAAAACCTGGGAAGACTTAGATGAACTGATGCAAAGTGAAGTGGACAGAGCTAGGAAGACATTGTACACAGCAACAGTAACATTGTAGCACTGATCAACTGTGAATGACTTAGCCACTCTGACCAATGCAATGATCCATGATAATTCCAAAGGACTCATGATGAAAAATTCTACATCCAGAGAAGGAACTAATGAATTTCGAATAGACATTGAAACAGATTTTTTCTTTATTTTTCCTGCTTCTTTTTTTTTTGCAACTTTAATGTGGAAATGTTTTACATTACTTTATGTATAATGGGTATCATATTTCTTGTCTTCTCAATGGGTAAGGAAAGGGTGGAGGGAGGGAGGGAATTTGAAACTGAGCATTAACAAATAGTAACAACAACGAAAAAGAATGATTGTGGTCTGAGAAAAAAATGGTTTTTTTTTTCCTGGCTTGGTTTTACTCAGTCCAACAAGCTATGACTTCCTACGCCCCCTCCATTTAGTACCTTCTCTATTCTATAGTCCCTTCTTTGGAGAACTAGTTTTCCATTAGAATTTTACCATTAGAAAAATTCCTTGAAAAATGATAACAGGGTTCATTTGGAAGAGCACACACACACACACACACACACACACACACATATATATATATAATATCTGTGATTAATTGTAGCCTTCTTGGGGGTGGGGGGAGGAAGGGGGAAAAATAAAGTAAAAAGTGCCCAGCAGAGAACAAAAGAAAACCTTCAAGGAAGCAAAGAAATGCTGGGCAGCTTTGAAAATAATATGTAGTATTTATTATATAGGTTTTCTTGAAATGGAAATTTATTCTTTCAATTGAATCCTCTCTTATGTTCTGCTGTACATGGCAATGTTTTTTTTTTTCTTTTCTTATTTTGAATTAAGGTTTAAAATAAATTCAAAAACTTAAAAAGTCAATAAAAATAAAGTTTAAAAAAGGAAAGAAGGAAGAAAGAAGGAAGGAAGGAAGGAAAGAAAGAAAGGAAAGAAAGAAAGAAAGAGGAAGGAAGGAAGAAAGGAAGGAAGGAAAGAAGGAAGGAAAAGGAAGAAAGAAAAGAAGCAGCATTGCCCAACTGGAGCTGGCCAGTTGGGTCCCCAGTGAGTCAGCTACTACTACTTACAGGTTTTTGTTTGTCCTTTATTCTTGAAGAGGACCAATCAGGAAGGTGATGTCTTGACTTGCAAGTGAATTGGATTTAAGTGAGACAGAGTTGTGCAAAGTCACTAGTCTCACTCTCCCCTCCAGAGCCATCTGGGTCCAGTGGCAAGATATAGATCAGGATGACTGGAGATGGCCCTGGATGCAGTGGGAGACCTTGGCGTTTAAAAGCTAAGGTCTTTTTTGTCTGAGGCAACAGCCATTCAGTGATTAAGGCCAAGTAAGAAATGAGGCAAAGAAAAAATGGCCTCTTTTACCTAGTCAAAGAAAAAAAAATCAATTTGAGAGGGGAAGACCTCAGGGTTTCTGGCCAAAACAGAAACAATTGCTATTTATATTTACTCTGAGCCATCAGAACCCAAACAATAAATGAGGGAAGCTTGACCAGTAAGGAGAATAACCTTTCAATTGCCTGCTGACCAGGAACTGAGAATGTATTCAAAAGGAACTAACTAGAGATTCTCTTTTCTGGCTACGTGAGAGCTAGAGAGACAAACTGTAGTCCTCTGTTCGGGGAAAGGCCTCAGGTACTTTCCACTTGGGATAGGCATGTGGCTGGTGAATTTGGGACTCTACTCTTTACGTTTGTTCTTTCCTGCTCTGAGCCAATATTTGTGAGAGACAAGGTATTAATACGCAAGCATCGCTGCTTAGAAAAAGTTTCAAAATGGTAAAGTTTACCTTGACAATTGAAATTCTCCCCACCTAATCCTGTTACATCATGAAATAAAGAACAAAATTCCCTCAGCAAGATAAACCAAAGGTACAAAGTTTATTTAGGATTTTTGATTTATCAAACAAAACTCTAATTATATTAGTGCTAGCATACCTTTGAAGAAAATATCTTCCTGGAGCCAAATACTTCCTCTTTAGCTACTTTTCTTTCAGTCTGGCCTAATGTGAACAAAGAGATATTTCTTTTCATTGAATTAAACAAAGACACTTCCATTCTTAGTTTGGTCACCACAAAGAAAAATCAAGTGTCTTAGTTTCAGGGAATTGAGATTCCTTTCTGAACTAGATTGAGAATTCTATTTTAAAAAATTTTAAAGCCTGAATAGGTCTTTGATTCAAATAAAACCAAAGACTTCAGAATAGGATATTGTTTCCTTGGCACTGCTTAAGTCTTCTGATAAAGCTTTATTAATATTTAGGTGACACCAAAGACTTTAAGCTATGATATTATTTCTTAATATTTAGTTTTTTTAAAAGAGATGTAGTACTAGATGCTTGCATTATATGTTATGCTCAAATGCCCTATACATAAAAATAATATTAATAATCTATAGCTGCTAAATAAATAGCACCTGGGTGTTTAAAGGAAAACTTAGTCCCCAAAGAGGTCAAAGTAAGAAGAAAAGGTTTGATATATAATTGCATAATAATATTGTATGTATAATAATAAAATTGTATAATAAAATTTGTAGGAGCTTTTTAAAATGGTGATAAATTGGAAACTAAGAAAGTGCCCATCATTTGAAGAATAGCTGAATAAATTATGATACATCCCTGGAATGGAATTCTATTGTGCTTTAGAAATGATAAAAGAGATCATTTCAGAGGACCAGCATCCTTAACGAGTGTCGATGCAAGATGTTGTATGAAATATCTGCAAAGAAAGTACACTAACACATTATAAAGAGTATACACTACAATAAAGTTGGATTTGTATCAGGCATGTAGGGTTGTCTTAACATTAGGATAACTATAAACATAAGAGGAGATAGTAGTAGACCTGTGATTTCATGGATTAGAGAGTTCCTGTATGAGCAAACTCTACTGGTGCCATTTGGCACCCTCTCTACAATTTGCGGTCTTAGAGAGTTTCTTAAAATACAGGGATGTTATATGACCTGTCCTGAGTCACACAGAAAGTATGTAGCAGAGTCAGGATTTGAATTCAGGTTTCTTGGCTCTGTAACAGGAACCATAAAATCACAATTACATCAATAAATATAGAAAAAGCTTTTGACAAGTGATAATACTTCTTTTATTTTAAAAAATATTTTTAAAAGTGTGACAGAAAAAGTTAGAGAAATAGCTTCTGCATAATTAATAATTTTTATTAACAATGCTAGCACGTTACTAATAAAAGGCTGTCTCTCTTAGACCAAAAGACAAATCATGGAACCCACTCAATGCTTATATGCCCTTGGAAGAGTGGGTGGTCCTAAGGGTGGAAATAACTCTAATTGGTTAACAGTTAATGAGAGAATGAATATTATAATTAGAGGTGGACCTATTCTAATGAGGGTCTGGGGTAAGTGACTCTGATCACTCAGCCTTGGTCCAAGAGATTTGTCTATACTGATGTCACCCTGTCTGACAAAAGAGAGAAATGACATTTTCGACAGACCTGTCGATGTAAAACACAATGGGCTTCCTCACCTGGTTGGGGTGGGAACAAGATTGAGGAGAAAGGTTGTCCAATCTCAATGTCTTTCAGATGCTGACTTGGCTCAGTAGAGAATATAGCTTCAGAAAAAAGACAAATCCTGTGTCTCCTCAACATTAATGTTATTGTTAAGGAAAGCTATCTGTAATCACATGAAAAATGCTCCAAACCACTACTAATAAGGTGTAGATTAGAACCACTTTGAGTTTCTACCTCACCCTCATTAGATTGGCAGAGAGGACAAGAAAGGGGAAATGACAGTTGTTCAAAGAGAAGTGGCAGGAAAGGCACAGTAACACATGGCTGGTGGATTGAATTGATTCAATGGCTTTGGAAATCAATTTAGAACTATATCCAAAAAGGCAACACTCTGTTCATACCCTTTAACTCAGTGACACTATTAGGTTTGCATCCCCAAAAGAGGTCAGAGAAAGAAAGGAGAGAAAGAAAAGAAGGAAGGTGGAAAGAAAGATAGATAATACAGAATTTAATGAGCACATATTATATTCCAGGCACTCTGCTAAGTGTGTGTGTGTACATATATGTATGTGTGCATATATGTATATATATACATACACACATACATATATATACACATATACATACATACACACATGCACATATAACCCCAATACTTAGCACTGTATGATATATGATACTTATACATATATAAAAGTTTATAGATGTAGATATATAAAAGGATTATATATAGTGCTATATATTATATGTAATGAATATGTTTTATATATGTATATAGAAGGGAATATTTTGATGTCCCCAATTATTACAATTTTACTATTTATTTCTCCCTGCAATTCATTTAACTTTTCCTTTAAGGGCCTAGATGCTATACCATTTAGTGCATGCGTGTTAAATGTTGATATTAATTTATTCTATGGTGTTGTTGAACATAATATGATATTCCCTTTTATCTCTTTTTATCAAATCTGTTTTAGATTTTGCCTTATCTGAGGTCATGATTTCTACTTCTGCTTTTTTTTTAGTTCAGTTGACGTTTTATAGGTTTTCCCAATGCCCTTTTAAAAATAATTAAAATTTTATTTTTCAGTTTTTTTTCTCCTTCCTATCTCTCCCATTGGGAAAAAAGAAAATGAAATCTTTGTAACGATTATGCATAGTCAAGCAAAACCAATTCCTGAATGATCCATATCCAAAAATGTATACCTCACTCTTTATGTCAATCCACTATGTCTCTGTCAGGAGGTATATAGGTAGATAGTCAGGACTGGTGCTCTGACCATTGTTTATTGCATTGATTAGAATTTTTAGTTCTTTCAAAAATTTTACAGTGTTGGTGTTAGAAGTTTTTCTGGTATTGTTCACTTTATTCTGCATAAGTTCATAAAAATTTTTGTAATTTTCTCTGAAAATATCATTACTTAGAGTACAATAGTATTCCATTACATTCCTATATAATCCAAATAATAATAATTTGTTTAGCATTATCTGATTGAAGGGTGCTCTTAGATGGTAGATTTCTGTGTTAGCTTTTAAAATTTTTTTTGGAGGGGGAAGGCAGGGCAACCGGGGTTAAGTGACTTGCCTAAGGTCACACAGCTAGTAAGTATGTCAAGTGTCTGAGGCCGGATTTGAACCCAGGTCCTCCTAACTGCAGGGCTGGTGCTCTACTCACTGTGCCACTTAGCTGCTCTGAGGTGGTAGGTTTCTGGCACTGCAAAAAGAGCTGCCATAAATATTTTTGTACCTAGAGCACCTTTTCCTCCTTCTTGATCTCTTTGGGACATAGGCCTAGTAGTAGTATTGCTGGCTCAATGGGTATGCATAGTTAGTAACTTTCAGGGGCATATTTCAAGTTGCTTTCCAGAATGGCTATAATGATTAGGTTCTACCAAAAACGGACTAATAAGATTCTTTTTACCGCCAGCTACTTCCAAAATTTGTCATTTTCTATTTTCGTGACCTTTGCCAATCTGATGGATATGAATTAGAACCTCAAAGTCATTTGAATTTCTGTTTCCTTAATTATTGGTGATTTAAAGAATTTTTAATATGGCTATAGATAGCTTGAATTTCTTTTCTTGAGAAGTGCCTTTTCCTATGCTTTGACCATTTACCGAATGGGTAATGACTTTTATTCTTATGAATTTGAACCAGCTCCTTATCTATCTTGGAAGTGATACTTTTCAGAGGAAGTGACTGCAAAGATTCTCTTCCCTCCTCCCCACCCCTGCCAGCTTACTGTTTCCCTTAGCTGCATTTGGATTTGTTTGTGCAAAATGTTTTTAATATTGTGCCATCAAAATTGTCCATTTTGTTTTCTGTGATCTTCTCCCTTGTTTGGTCATGAACTCCTCCCATATCCATAAATAATAAAGGTAATTTCTTCCTTGTTCCTCTGATGCCTTTTTTAAAGTAATATTTTATTTTTTCCCCAATCTAATTTCTTTTTGATAGGAACTTTTATATCTAGATCCTGTATCTATTTGGCATTTATCTTGGTTTATGCTATGAGGTATTGTTCTAAATCTAATTTCTTCCATACCGTTGTCCGATTTTTCCAGAAATGTTTTGTCAAAGAGAGTTCTCACTCCAGTACATAGAGTCTTTGGGTTTATCAAATACTGGGCTGCTAAGTTCATTTGCTTCAGTTTGTCATGTAGGCTATCTGTTCCACTGATCAACCTCTTTATTTTTTTAACCATAACAAAATGTTTCTATGATTACTGTTTTATAATGTAGTTTGAGGTCTGCTACCACTAGGCCTCTTTATTTCCAACTTTTTTTTTTCATGATTTCCCTTGAGATTCTTGATCTTTTATTCCTTCAGCTGAATTCTGTTATTTTTCTAGTTCTATAAGGTGATACTTTGACAGTTTGTTTAGCATTAAATAAATAAATCAATTTAAATAGTAGTGCCATTTTTATTTTGTTGGTTTGTCCTATCCATGAGCAATTATTTAGATCTTCTATTTTCAGAAATAGTATTTTGTAGTTATAGTCATATAGGCCCTGTGTCTACCTTGGTAGGTAGACTCTCAAGTATTTTATACCTAATTTCAAATCTGGGCTCAGAAATTTACTAGCTGTTTGACCCTGCATAAGTCACTTAATATCTGTCTGTCTCAGTTTATTCACCTGTAATATGGAGAATATAATATCATTTACCTCCCCAGGTTGTTGTGAGGATGAGATAATACTTGTAAAGGGCATTGCTATCTTTAAGTACTTTATAAATTCTAACAGTTGTTGTTATTAGTAGTAGTAGGAGTATTTAGTATTAGTTTTGTAAGTACTTTAAACCTAATTTCTTTTTCTGTCTCTTCTTGTTCAGTTTTGTGGGCAACATATAGAAATGGTAATGATTCATGCAGCTCTATTTTATATTCTGTTATGTTGCTGAAGCAATTGTTTCAAATAATTTTCATTTGACTATCTTGTGTGCTGTATGTATACCATCATTCACAGACATAATAATTCTGTTTCTTCTTTGCCCATGTTTATTCCCTCAATATCTTTTTCTTTTCTTATTGCTATAAGTACCATTTATAATACCATATTAAATAGTAGTGATGACAATAGACATCCTTGCTTTACCCCTGATATTGTTGAAAAATACTCTAGTTTATGTCTTGGTTTGTGAAATATATACTATTTACCATGTTAAGGAAAATATTCTTCTTATTCCTTGCTCTCCTCTTTCCCAGTTCCCTACTGAATGTATTTCTACACCAAACTCTGTGTGTGTATGTGTGTGTTACCATCCTTTGACTGGTTCCAATGAAAGTGAGATTCAAGAGATACCCCTTTCACTTTGTGTGTGTGTGTGTTTTACCATCCTTTGACTGGTTCCAACGAAAGTGAGATTCAAGAGATACCCCTTTCACTTTTTTTGTATAGTACTTGAGGGTGGGAACTGTATAATTTTTTCCTATGTTTCATTTATTCCTATATTTTTTAGTTTGGTTGTTGTTGTTGTTGTTTTACAGAATGGATATGGTATTTGTCAAAAGCCTTTTCTGTACTTGCTGATATAATAATATTATTTTTATTGTTATTAATACAATCAATTACATTTGTAGTTTTCTTAATATTGAACCAATCCTGCATTTATGGTACAAGGCCAACTTGTTCAGTGTATAATTTGTTATATGTTGCTTAGCTAGTTATATTAATGCATGCTTTAATATGTTTCACATATTGTTAGATTTTACTTTCTAATGCATCCTACTAACCTCTTCCATCTCATGGGCAAATTGTTTCTATTCATACTTGCAGTTATGACAATTATGTATTTATTTCCATACTATATTTTTATACTTTCCCTTTTCAAATATTCTTTCCCCCCTTCGAATACCTCTTCACAAAGAGACTGATGAGAGAAGGAAGTGCTCAGTACTGGTGATTTATGTTTGATGCCATCTGCTTCTGTTCCTCCCAACCCAGACCACTTATCTTCCCATAGCCCAGACCGTAATCATAGGCTCTTGCCCTTTTTTCTTTCCTTTTAAATCCCACTTCGCAATCTACCATCTGAGGCTGGTGTTTGTTTTACTTCTAACTAAGCCCTCCCTGAATCTAACACTCCTTATTCCTTGTTTTCCCCTTTCCCGGTTCCTTATTTTTTTTGGAGGTGAAAGGCCAGGTAATTGGGGTTAAGTGAGTTGCCCAAGGTCACTGTGATGGCAAGCACAGTGGGATTTTTTGCCTTTGTTTTTTCTTTAGGAGTGCTTCTCAGCACTAAGGCAGTCAAGTACCTTTGATGAGTCTTGCCTTTCAAATGTAATGACAAGCAAAGTGGGACTTTTTGTTGTCTTTTGTTTGAGTGCTTCTCAGCACTAAGGTGACCAAGTGCCTTTGAGTATTGCCATTGTTTCAATCAAGAGTCTTCGATTGAATCAGGAGTCTTTGATGACCTGCTTAAGTACAAGAAAGCCTAAATTGCATGAGTTTGAGTCACATGGTAGTGACGCCCTCTGACCCTGAAAAAGGATATACACACACACACACACACACACACACACACATACTCCGAGGTTAGTGTTTTGCTTGGGGCTCACTCACTGGAAGAGTGTTGTGTGATTTGACCAGAGAAGACTCTGGGTAGCCATCACGGAGCCTCCTGGCTTTGAAAAACCCAGGTGTTGGTGCTTCTTTCTCTGGTAACTATGTATGTAATGTCTTGGGCAGACAGCTAGAAGCCTGTCTGCTGATTTCTGTTGTTTTGCTCTGTTTATATAATTTCTGCTTGTAATTTCTGTTTGTGTTTTCTCTGAAGTTCAGGGTGCTGACTTTTTCCATTGAACTAAGTGAATGATATATGTATACTTAATTAAAGTGAGAATGTAAACCCCTTAAAGTTGCTTTCCTTAGAAAAGCAAATCAAAGAACCTGTGCTAGTAGCCCTCCTGTGTGCTCTTGTTGCTGGTCTTTTACCACCACAGCAGCTGCTATCAACATTGTTGTTACAGTCACATAGCTAGTAAGTGTCAAGTATCTGAGGCCGGATTTGAACTCAGGTCCTCCTGACTCCAAGGTCTGTGCTCTATTCACTGCTCCACCTAGCTGCCCTCCCTATTTTCTTGTTGAGTTGAATATATTTCTACCCTAACCCCCCCACCCCCCTTTCTCTCTCTCTCTCTCTCTCTCTCTCTCTCTCTCTCTCTCTCTCTCTCTGTTTTACCATCCTTTGACTAGTTCCAATGAAGGTGAGATTCAAGAGATACCCCTTTCAGTTTTTTTGTATAGTCCTTGGGGGAGGAGCTGTTTTATTTTTGTCTTTGTATTCCCAGAATCCAGCACAGTGTCTGATACATAATAGAGACATGGTAATTGCTTATTGATGATTGATTCTTCCAGGGAAGTCTTATTACTTCTCTGGTTTCTGACTTCTGTTCAGAAAAAGAAAGGGAAAGGGAGGAAGTAGCCATAAAATTAAGATTCAGTAACTTCCCCCTCAGGCCACATGCAGCTTGCAATAGCCTCCTAATCAGTCTCTGTGCTTCAGCTTTCACTTCTCTCCAGTCTATCCTTTGAACAGTTGCCAAGCTGATTTTCTCTCCTAAAAAGTATATCTAACCATGTCACTCCAGCGACTTCCTACTAACTCTAGGATCAAATATTATTTTATCTTTATCTGAACCCTTTAAAATGTCTCTTTTTGTGCATTATAATGTACATAATTATAAGTACAATAGTACATTGCAACAGGATGCTGGGGATAATGCCCACTAGCAGGTAAAAATCCCCAATGTTTTGCTGTTTGATTTCCTGGTAAACTCTCATAACCCTGAATATTGTCAGAAATGGGCTAGCAACATTCATAAACCTACCCTCTCAGCCTAAGGAAAGAGGCAGCTAAAACTGTGCAAAAGGAGTGACTTGGGAGCAAGCATTTTGGTACCAAAAGTGAGGCATGGGCATCTGTGTAGGAGGAGGGTCACCCACCATGACTGGCAACTACATCAGGAAGAGAAAGAAGTACCTTGGAGAAGGGAGGTACATTCACAAGAACCTCCATGCCGGATTCCAGGATGGAAGCTGTGTCATCAAGTCATACATGAACAACATGGAGAAGATGCTGGGAACTATTTAGGCTGCTGAGATCATAGCTGCTAACTCCTTACTCCTTTTCTCCCCATTCTCTCTATCTTTCTGGGAGTGAATGTACCATTTCCATTTCTTAAGATTTTGTTTATCTTTCCTGCTTTCTCTGTGTCTTTAAGTATAATAATAAATTTGATTAATTATTGCATTGCTAGTCTTTGTGTATTACTGGATAAATGCAACAGAGTGAGACAAATGGAAAAGTCCTTGGAGAGGAGAGAGATTAAAAACTCTGATACTGCCCCTACTGGTTCAGGCCCTCATTACCTCACACCTACTTTCTTTCAATAGCCGGCTGGTGGGTCTGCCTGCCCTCTCCCATCTCCAATCCATCCTCCAATCAGCCTAAGGTGATTTTCCTAAAATGCACATCTGATCATATCATGCCCCACCCCTCCCCACTCAATAAACTCCAGTGATTCCCTATTGCCTCCAGGATCAAACCAAATATTCTGTCATTCAAAGCCTTTCATAACCTATCCCCCTCCAACATTTCAAGTTTTCCTACACCTTGCTTCCCTATGCATACTCTTCGATCCAGTGACACTGGCTTTCTGGCTATTCCACAGACATGACGCTCCAACTCTCAGCTCTGGGCATTTCCTCTGAGTGTCCCCCATACCTGAAATGGTTTCTCTCCTCTACTCCACCTACTAACCTTTCTGATTTCCTTTACATCTCAGCTAAAATCCCCCCTTTTATTGGAAGCCTTCCTCAACCCCTTAATTCTAATGCTTTTCCTCTGTTAATTATTTCCCATTTATTGTGTATTTAGCTTGTGTATTATGTATTGTGTATATAGCTTGCTTTGCATATATGTGTTTGCATGTTCCCTCTATTAGATTTCAATCTTAAGAGGAAGAACTATCTTTTACCTCATTTAATATCCCTAATACAGTGCCTGGCACATAGTAAGAGCTTAATAAATGTTTATTGATTGATTGACATTTTGCATACCTTTTTGTACAGGAGATTGAAGTAAAAAGAGAGTTATTGATTTTTTAAAATGACTTCCTAGAGCAGAGAGAAACAGAACTTGTATGTTCCCAGGAAAATGAGTTAGTAGGGTTTTTTTGGACCATGGAAAAACTGTGATGAGCTGACTGGCATTGGGACAACAACACCAAGGCCTCTTCTCTTTCCCTTGTTTTCTCCTTGGTGCTTTGAAAGGAAAATCACTCCTTCATAAAGGAGGAGCTAGAAGGTAAAGTCCTGCCCAATGGTGGGAAGGAAGAGCAAGACCTAGAGAACTATGGAGATGAACAAGAGGGAGTAACAACTGGCAACCCTGCTCATCAACCTAGCCTAACATCATACAGTTGCTGGGCATTTGTGTGTGTGTGTGTGTGTGTGTGTGTGTGTGTGTGTATAATTATTCACCTATTGTGGGGTCATACTCAAAACTTTTTTTCTGTTTGGGATGCCCAATAAAATTGGTTGGAGAATACTACTCTAGTGTTGGGGAATTCTCTTACCCCATACTCCCAGGCCTTTGTCCAGCAAAGGCCTGATCTCACGGGCAATGCATGAGACGGAAGCCAAGGTGGTGAGCAGCTCCATTTAATAAAGTCAGTGACCAGATTTTATAGCCTTCATTACATAGCACTAGGACTGCCTTGGTCCGCCTACTTGCCGCCTACTTTCCTCTTATTCTCCTCCTATTCTCCTCCCCTTTCTTTCCTGCGCTCTCCCCATGATTCACCTGTGCACAGGTGAACCCGGAAAAGAACCCTGCACCACGTTGCCAACAAGGGAGAGACCCTTCCTCCAAACTCCATCTTGTTCCTCCCATACCTCA
>JAQQSZ010010822.1:0-12409 GCA_028646595.1 Phalanger gymnotis
GGAGAGAGACAGAATGAGAAAGGGAGGGAGAGAAGGAAGAGAGAAAGGAGAGGGACAGAGAGAAAGAACGAGAAAGGGAGAGAGTCAGAGAGATGAGAGACAACAGAGAGGAGAATTGTGGAGGTGGGGGTGGTAGCTAGGGCAGGAGAGGGAGGCCTAGGGTGCAGGGGAGGGTCTTCTGAGGGAGGACAAGGCTTTGCCCTCCAGGCTGGGAGCTATGCCCACAGGGAAGGCCTGTGGGCATAAATGTCTTGGATCTGTACCTGCATTGGTGTAGGAAGACTCCAGTATGGAAACTCCCTTTACTAATACAGGCTAGCAGCTTCTGGGCCCCCTAATCTTCGAGGTGGTTGGGGGTGCTGAGAGGTTAAGTGCCTGGTGCCACAAGGCTAGTTTGGGTGTGTGTATATATACAAGTTGGGCATAAACGGTTCCAGGCATCCTAAACTAGTCCCCCCTCAGATGGGCACAGCCCCAGGTACACCACAGGCACCTAATAAGTGCTGGCTGATTGTCTAAGACACTTAAGGGTTGGAAGGAAAGTAGAAAATGGCCATGGGGCTGGATGATGTCCAGGCCTGGTGCTGGGGGTCAGGGGGGACCCTGAGCATCCCTACTCTGTGCCCCAAGAACCTGCCCACTCACAGCCAGGGCCAGGCAGAGAAGGAGCTGACCTGGAAAAGCTGAGAATCAAGCTGAGGCAAGGCTCATTTGTTGATTCTGCTCTTGGGGAAGACCACAGACTAGCTACCTGCACCCCCAGCAGACTGACTTCTATGGAACTGGAATGTAAAGCAGGGGTGGCCGACCGGGTCCAGGGCATGGCTCGCTTGGGTGTTCTCAGCACGTGCCTGGCTTGTGGCAGGTACTTAATAAGAACATCCTGATTATCGATGGCTTCCCAAAGCTCCCCGGCCTGGGCCTCTGGGACCCCTCCACTGCTCTCCCGCCTTCTCCCACCCCAGCCATGCCTGGGCCTCTCCCTCCTGCTCTCTGCCTCCTGGTGTCCTTCAGGCCTCAGCTAAAATCCTATCTTCTGCCAGGGCTTTTCCACCCCTTTCCTTCACAAATGACCTCCAGTCTCTCTGGGCTATAGCTTGTTTGTGCAGAGCTGTCCCAGTGGGGTCTTCCCATTAGACTGGGAGCTCCCTGAGGGTGTGGACTGGTTTGGCCTTTCTACCTGGCAGGCAGAAGTGGCGACGAAATAATAAGTAAGTAATCTATCAATAGAATAACCTATACAGTTAACATGTCAACACAAACACGTATGAGATTACCATACATGACTGCCGTGACGCACATTAATACAGTGAAAGGTTAACATAATGCGTCCTGCTAATACAAAGGACAGGCCAATCACGCTGCTGACACAATAACAGATAATATTAATGTAAATGATATATCAACACCATGTTAATATGAGGCTATATTAATAATACCGACACATCCTATAATATTAATATAAATACATTAATCTGTAATATAAATGATATATTAATGTATACTCTTGTTAGAACATTTACTATTAATATATCAAAACACTATATTAATGCAAATGTATTAAATATCAACGTATAATGCTGATGAACTATGCCCCCAGATAGTAATCTAATACCCCACAGTAATATACACACATAACATGCACACAGTAACGCGACGGTATGCAATAAATAGAAATGATACCATAACACAACATACAATATAAAATTAACATACAGCATTAATATAAATGATACGCTAACATGATAACCCATTACTAAAAGCTCATCTCGTGTAGGAGGTGGGATCTGAGCTATGCCAGACATCATTCTGTGGGGCGTAGGTGAGGAGAGAGCCTATTCCAGACCCACCCGCTTGGGTAAAGGCCTGGAGATGGGAAATCGAGTCATCTCTGGAGGGTGGCCATCGAGCCAGCACAGTTGGAGCGGAGAGTGCGGGCAAGGGAGTGATCAGAAAGAGGACGGAGCGGTGGGTGGAGGAGGCTTGGACGCCAGCGGGGGCCCTGGGGCCGGAGCTGGGGGGCCACGGAGCTGGCCAGTGGTGGAGCGGAAGGAGGCACCGAATTAATCTGTCACTCGGCCCGGCAGCGGTGGCAGGCAAAGTCGTGATTTAGGTGAATAATTGAAACGCTCCGATACATTTGTTATCCCGTTAGTGCCAAAGTGGCAGAAGAAGACGAGGGGTAATTGAAAAATAGAACACAAATCTCTGGGTGAAAGCCCGCTGCTTATCGCCGAGTAAACATTTCAGTCCTAATAAACAAGAAGGACTCTTGTCAGGGGTGTGTTGATTTAGTTTCTGATTTAAAGCCCCTGCCTCTCTTTTTTAACAGACAATGGGAGAGCTTTTTGAAAAAAAAATTTTATGGACCCAGTAAAAGGCTTTCACCGTGGCAGTAAAAGTTGGAGTGGGCTTGGCATGGCCCAGCGGCTCTGCAGATCCGGGCTCTGGGCATGCTGGGAAGGCGGCTCCACCACCCCTGCTTGAGCTGGGGAGCCACCAGATGCAGTGGCACAAGTATCAGGGCTTCTTGAGGTCATCGAGTTAGAGATGGGAGGGACCCCGAAGACCAACTCACTCGTTTTACATGGGGTGGGTAAACTGAGGCCCGGAGAAAGGTGACTTACCCAAGGTCGCACAGCGGCAGAGCCTGGGATTTCCCCAGCTAGCCTGAGCATGTTCTTCCCCTGATATTTCAGATCTGCTTAACGGCAGTAGAACCCAATCGGCCCAGGAGGCTCCCATCAGGTAGATTTCTACAGCCAACCAAGTCAGGGTCAAGGACAGAGTCTGGCCAGAAGTCACTGCCTCTTCTCCAGGGACTCATCGTACTTTCAGCCCTCTCTTTCCTGGCCTGGCCAAAGTGACCTCCTCTCTGTTCCTTACACGCCGGACCTCCCCTCCCCTCCTTTGTAACAGTCAGGGAGGCAAGGGGTGGGCAACAGAATGGGGAGAGAGAAAGGGAAACGTGGGAGACAAAAGCCGACCGCAGGAATGGTATTTATTAGTAATACCAAGGGTAGGGTGAGCCAAGGTCTGCAAAGTGGTTTCAAATCTAGGCTGCACCCTTACTCCTTGGGTAACCCTTCACGCCCCTGGGCCTCGGTTTCCACGTCTGTAATCCGAGAGGACCGTGTCTGTCGACATCCTGGATCTCATCACCTCACAGTGATCCTGACCCTGCTACAAGCAGTATCGCCACTCTACTGTGGAGGGAGGGATGTTAAGCGGCCTCCACCCCAAGTGGGTGGGTGGGTGGTACTGCGGCCAAAGTGACCCTCAGAAAGACCCCGGTTCAAACCCCGCCTGGGAAACTTTCCCGCTGGAAATCCAGCCTGGTCCTGGCCACATGGCTCAACCTCTCGGCCTCAGTTTTTCCCTCAGTAAAATGGAGATGGTAACAGCCCCGCCCTCCCTGCACGGTGGTGAGGGTCTGATGAGATCACGTTTGCATTTTGCAAAGCTTAAAGCAGCATCTAAGTGCTGGCTGTTATTAGCAGTAGTAGTAGCAGAGGTGGTAGTAGTGGGGGTGGGGGTGGCAGTGATGGTGGTAAGAGTCAGACCGTGCCTCCCTCACTCCAAGCTCAGAGTTTTCTTCACATTACATTCCCCGCCCCCCCCCCCCAATACAAAGGACCATGATTCCGTGGCTCTGAGTTTGGACACCAAGGGGGTCCTTGAAAGGGGAGCTGCATAAGTGGGGGGGTGACTTTTGGGGACCAGAGAAGAAAGCCAGGTTTTGAGGAGAGAGGAGAAATGGGCCACAAAGTCAGCCTTGCAGATTGATGACCGTGTCTCTCATTTATGTAACCCTCCAGCAAACAGTGAATGTGTGTATGCTGCAGACAGAGCCCTTCACTGGGCACCAAGGGAGAGGAGAGGGTCCCTGACCTCATGGAGCTCACCATCTAGCGGGGCACAGGCAGAGAGAGAGAGAGAGAGGCAGAGACAGAGAGAAAGACAGAGAGAGAAAGAGACAGAGAGACAGAGAGAGAAAGGGACAGAGAGACAGAGATAGACAGAGAGATAGAGACAGAGAGAGACAGAAGAGGGAGGGAGGGAGGGAGGGAGGGAGACAGAGAGAGAGGAGAGGGAGAGAGAGAAGAGAGAGGCAGGACGAGGGGTAGGGGGAGAGAAAGAGAGAGCTGTCCTATGCAGTCTTATGCTAGAGATCCTGATGGAAGACATCAGGGAATGCTCCCTGGAGGAGGTGGCATCTGAACTGTTATCTGTGGCGCCCTTCTCTGCCCCATGCCCCATCTCCTGCAGGGCACTGTGTGTGTGTAACCCTGCATTTATAGGCAGACACAGGGTCCTTAGGGGAGCCCGCTTAGGGCTCCTTGAGTACGTAGGCAGGGCCGTCTCTCTGTCCCTCAGTTTACGGCCCGGTTCCCTGCTCCCATCTGTAGCAAAGGCTGCCCAACACCCCTTCGCTGGCTGCTCTCCTTCCACCTTGTTCTGCAATCCCATTTACAGACTAACAGCCCCTCTCTGACCTGCCCCCCGATGGCTCCATAAATCTCATGCTGGCATTAAAAAGCCGGACTAGGGCCCACTTCCTCCCCTCGCCATCTTCCTGCTGTTCGAGCCCATCCATCTCTGTCAGGAGCCTACAGCTTCTGTAAACACCTGCCCCTCCCCAGCCCCTCCCCCCACCCCGTTCATCACAGCCAGGGAGGGCTGGTTCCATCGTCCCCCTGACCACCGCAGCTTCACAGCTGGGGGCGGCACCCAGCTCCATCCAGACCGCTACCCTGGGGCCAGGTAGGGGAGCAGCTTCTCTAGAGTCTATGCAAAGGCCCTTTGACCCCGAGAAGCCCCATCCCCTCCAGGGCAAGTGTTCCCAGGCCCTGCCACCTGGGCAGTGGCTGTCCTGTCCTCCCTGGCTCTTGTCCTGGGATACACTGGCCTTTCCTCTTGACCCATTCTCTGCCCTATCTCGGAAAACAGATGTAAAAATGACCTTCAGTGTGTTCTGGGACACATACTAGAGGCTGGGAGAAAACCACTGGCTTTGGCATCAGTTAGTCAAACAGGCAGACAACAAGCCTTCAGGGAGGATTCCTCCCAGGCACTGGGAACAGCTGAGGATATAAAGAAAGGCAAAAACCCTGTGCTCACCCTCAGGGATTGCTGCCTCTGGCCATTCCTGTGGGGTCAGAAGGTCTGGCCTCAGACCCTGCTCTCCCTTCCTTAACACAAGGATCTTGGGGCAAACTCTTCTTCTACTGGAGTCTCTGCTTCCCTAACTGTCAAAGGGAAGGGGTGGGCCTCACGGCCTCTGGGATCCCCTCCAGCCCTAGGGTTGGGGGCCACAATCCTATGAACACCAATGATTTGTTTAGAGTGCAAGGCTGGGAGCCAGGGGGACTGCAGCTCCAATCAGACTCTCACTAAATAAGGGACACTGGGCATGTCACTGAATTGCACCCAGCCTCAGTGTCCCCATCTGTAAAGTGGCAATAACATCCCCAGGACTCACCCCACAAAGACATTGTGGGGCTCCAATGAGAACTTCCCAATCCTTGGCTCATCACAGAGAAGTCAGATCTTTGTGTCCTCCCTACATCCCATCTGCAGACAGGTAGCTCCGAGGTGGATCCCATCAGGCAACATTGCTTATCCTGTGCAAAGCCTCGGACTTGGGACAACCCCAGTCCCCTGGGATGCCTCATGTCCATCCTGACACTCAGCCAGTGTGACCTCTCCTCAGCTTGTACCTTCTCCTCCCTCCCACTCCCTCCTCCAGCCTCCCCAGGCCCATTGGCTGTGCCCTCTGAGCCAACGAGTCCTGGGCACATGGCTAGTGTGGTGGCCAAAGCTCCCTGGCCCACAGTGTCCCCTAAAACTAGTCATTCTGCCCTGGTTTTGGAGGGTCTTGGGGCTTAGGTATTTGACCTTAAACTTAGGAAAACATAGGTTTGAAGCCAAAAGAATCAGGTTCAAATGTGGACTCTGTCACTTCTGAGCAAGGGGACCCTGGCATTCAACACCATCAGAGCCTTGGTCTCCTCATGAGGAAGAGGCCTTACTGGCCGACTTTCAAGGTCCTGCCCATCTCTAATCTGAAAATCTCCTGGAGGGCAGAGAGGGTTTTTCCTTTCTGTCTTTGTATTCTGGTGCCTAGAGTAAGGACAGGGACTGGATCCACAATTCACTCGAAAAGGAACTCCAGGTGAGGAAACATCTTCTGCTAATGCAGGTTGTTTAGGAGAAGTTAGTGGCTTACTCAGGGTCAGTGGCAGGCATGGAATGCAGGCCTTCCTGGCGACTTCCCCTTGCTATTTCTAACTTGGCCCATAGGAAGGACTGAATAGGTGCTTGTCGAATAAATGACCGCATGCATGAACGAGTGAGTGAGCCGGCATGGCGTAGTGGAGGGGGTCGACTTGAGACCTGAATTTGAATCTTGCCTCTGACACTAGTTGGCTGAGCAAGAGCCCCAACTCCTCTGGGCCTCAGTTTACTCATCTGCAAAATGAGGAGGAGACTCAAGCCCTATGTCGCAAGACTGTCGCAGGGCTCACAGGAGACAATGACCACATGGCGCTCTGTAAACATTGTCTAACGCCGCTGTCGATTCCATTTAGACCCGTGTGCGCCAGGCTGCAGGAAGCCAGAGCCAGGCACCGGCCAGGGCTCCCAAGTGTGTGGAATGTCCTCTGCACCTCGGCCCAGGACTAAAGCAGGGGTGGGGGCGGGGGCACCGCATTGTTGGGAAGGGAAGGGAAGGAAAACAGGAACAAACGGGCTCCCCGTCACAGACAGCTCTAAACACGTTTCTTATTTATTCCTGACCCGTGACCCTTTTATTTTTCCCCCTTTTAAAACCTGGCCACAGCCCCGCCACCTGCCTGCCCGCCAGTGGTAAACACAGCCCCTGGGATTTATCCTCCAGCCCATTAACCTCCGCTCCCTGGCTCACCAATCATCTCTGCACACCACCACAGGAGCCCAGGAGGGAGGCCAGGGCGGTCTGGGCCCTTCACAGGAGCAGGGGCCTAGGGATACAGGGGGTGCCGGGGCCTGGGCAGGGATGCATCACATGCCTGGCCTCTGCCTTGGCATCTGGGGTGTGGCCAGGCCATCAGGCCACAGCAGACTCTGATGTTTCTCCCCTTGCAGCCCCGGTCACCAGATACCTGCTCTCTTCTGGGCTGGGATCAAACCAAGGCATCTTGGCACCAGGGCCACTCTCTCCCCCTACCTGAGCCCATCTAGGACCTGTCTAGGAGCCTGATGGGGCCATAATCTTTCAGACTCCTTGGACTAAACCCCTCTGCCCCAAGCTGCAAGGATGAACAAAGGCCAAGATGTTAGGACCAGCTCAGACTCAGCTGCCTAGACCAGGTTCAAGTCTGGAATGTCCTCTACCCGAATGTACCTCTACCTCTGAGGGAACACACCTGGATGACCCGGGACAGTACAGTGAGCACAGTGTAGGAGAAAGCATGAGGGCCTTGGCGCAAAGACTCCATGGCTCCTTAGTAGATGGGTGACCTTGAACAAGCTGGCTCCCGGGCCTAACCCTACATCTCCTTGTTTCTAAATGCGGGCTGGATTCCAAGGTCTTTCCAAGTCTGCACACAAAGCAGGGGCTGATGGGGGCACCAGGAGGGAAAGTGACAGTGCCGGGGGCAGAGAGGAAGGGTGGAGAGGGAAGTGTGGATGCGAATGGAGGGGGATGGAACCCCAAACGGGAAGGACCTCAGAGGCCACTGGCAGCACCCTAAGCCAAGGCTAGTTACTCAGAACCACGGGACCTACGGTTATGTTGGTACAGGGCAGATGGGCCCTAGCACTGACATGTTAGCTGACTTGCCCAGGGGCCTGGGAGGACTTGAACCCGGGTCTTCCAGGTTCTGATGCCAGCTCTCTATGCACTACACCGTGGCTGCCTCAAGAGTAATTTACTACTAGCTAGCATTCTTGGAACACTTTAGGTTTGGTTTACGGAACACACACTTATTATGTGCTAAACACGTCACATGCATTAGCTGATTTCACACTCACAACAACCCTGGGAGGGAGGTGGTATTATTACCTCCATTTCATAAATGAGGAAGCCAAGGAACAGGGCAGTCACATGGGCTTCTGAGTCTGATCAGAGCTCAGGACTTCTATACTCCAGGGCCACTGCTCTATTCACCATCAATGTTCACCAGCAGTCCCAGATAGCTTGAACACTCCCAAGGATGGAGAGCTCAGCACTTACTGAGGCAGCCTATTCCAACTACCCTTATCAGGGATTTTGGGGGACTGAAATCTGCTTCACTTCCACACTTGCCTCTGGGATCCGCAGAACAAGTCTGACCTTTCTTTCATGGGACAAACCTTCGGGCGCTTGAGGACTCCTCCCACCTCCCACCACCCACCACTTGCTCCCAACACCCAAGCTTCTCTTTCCAGGCCAAACATCCCCAGCCCCTTAACTGAGACTCAAACAGGAAAGGAATAGAGAGAAGGGGAGAGGGGGAGAGGAAGCAGCCGATCAACGTGCGAACGCCGAGGCTGGAATGACTGTCTGAGCCAGGCATGGATGGGGAGAGGGGAAGGAAGAGGGAGAGGACCCCAGGGAGCCCCAGAAACAAAGCAAGGTCACACTCACCGCCGCCGCCTCCGAGCAGGGAGCTGTTGGCTGGAAGAGAAGGACACGAGGTTAGTGACAGGCATCGGACCGCGGGGCCGGCCTCCTCCTACGGGGCGTCCAGCCGGGCAGAGATGCCAGGCTCGGGGTCCTCGGGCACAAGAGGCGCCAGGTGGTGAAGGAGGAGCTGGCAAGCTGTTGTGACCCTGAGTCTGACTCTTCCTGGACGGCGAAGGACAAGGGCTCCTGGGTAAGGGGACGTGGCCGTCCGGGCCTGGCTAGAGAGGGACAACGGCAGGACCACGAGAAGGCCTGGGAGATTTCACTCCTGCACCGGGCAGGACTCCACTAGCCAGGGGCAGGAAATCTGCGGCCTCCAGGCCACGGGAGGCCTTCTAGGTCCTCGGGTGTGGCCTTCTGACTGAGTCTTTTTATTACAGGGATTTGTTCTGTGAAGTTTGGATTCAGTCAAAGGGCTGCACTTGAGGACCCAGAGGGCCCATGTGGCCTGGAAGCTGCTGGTTCGCCACCCCTGCCTAGACTGAAAGCCAAATCTAGGCTGGGGCAGTGAGGACTTGAGAGCAGGGAGCCAAGACCCAGGGGGCACATTAACTACTCAGCCTGAAGACTCAGAAGCCCAGGGTCTGTCCCAAGCCCTACCTTGTGAGGCTCCCTAAATATCTGGCCCTTTTCTCCCTTACTGCCACTCCCCGCAGGGCTCCCTTCCCCTGCCACCCCTGCCCTTTCCCAGGAGTTTCCTGTTTCCTGGGTCCACCCTGGGATTGTCTGCCACGGCTGCAGGCTGCCTTCTGCCCACTGCCCCAGTTGGGGCCAAATGTCTTATTCAAAGACCCTCTCCAACCGCCATCAGATCTGCCCCAGTATCAAAGCTCTGGTTAAGAGTTCAGGTAATACAACCCAATATGACAGTCAGTCCAGAAAATACAACACAATACACATTTATTCACCACCTCCCGTACGCCATGCCTGGCCCTTGTTTTCAGGAAGCTCACAATCTAGCAGCAGATAGGAGGCCAGCCCCAATAACAAGAATATACAATATTATACAATGAGGGTGCATCAAAGGGCCTCAAAATGAATCTCTGCCTGATGGAGGAGGAGGAAGTTGTCTGGAAAGCTCAGGAAGGCTTCCCGGAGGAAGCATCTGTCTGAGGCTTGGGTTAGGTGTACGTACACACACGCGCGCGCACACACACACGTACACAACAGGCCCGGACGACGGCCCCGTGCTAATGTGATCGGCTTCTCCCACTTCGCATCTTATTGTCCGTGACATACCTGGTCCCCACGTCCCATCATACCCTGGGCTGCAGCTGATGCGCAGACCCTTTTCCCAGCACTGACAAAACCTCTTGATCATCTAGGACAAAGAAGGAAGGGGGGCTCCCTTTGCCTCTTGGGCTTCTGGTGGGTGCATGGGCCAGACACAGGCTGTTAACATGGACTAAGAGTGGTGACACAGCTCGAGCCAGGAGCGTTCCTCCCAGCCTGACCAGGTTATCGGAAGTGGCCCAGGCTGTGGCTGCTGTCCCAGCCTCCCCCAACATCCTCCCTGGATAAGCGCCTCAGTCCTCCAGGGGATCCTAGGGCCCTGGGGTGCTTATGGGGCCAATGGAACTCAGAGACTCACATAATCTTCCTCTGCTCTTTCCTTAAACGACTCCACGCTTACGGTGAATATTCTGGACACACCTTTCTCTGAAACCCAAAATGGGGTTATTCCTGGATGGATGAACGGGCTGAGCTAGGACAGGGTGCTGAGGGAGCACAGATGGGTGGGCACCCCACTGCCCCTATGTCCTCTGTGGGGTTGGAGAGGGTGCAATGGCAGCCTGGAGATTCAGTGCCCTGGCACCCTGGATGTGACCCATTCTGGGGAGGCCATCCCCCCAGACATGGCTACATTTTGGGGGTCTCAGAAGCCCGGGGAGATGATGCCCAGCTTCAAGGTTTGCACTGATCCCTTTTTCTCCGGCTCTCCCCCACCTTCAATCTCTGAATCCAATTGCCTGCCCGGCTGCCAGGCTGAGCCAGAGCTGACAGACCTTCAGGAGGCCGCCGACTTCCACAGTGAGACCCGTCAATCTCCCTGATGGCACTTAATCGGCTGCCCCCTTCCTTCTCATGGCCATAAGGCTGTCTGTCTTTGCAGACAGGGTGGTAGGGTGGGCTCTGGAGGCCCCCACAGCTCCAGGCCTGGCATTTCTGGCATCCTTGAGATCCCTCACCCTTGGCCTGCGTCCCTGAGGCAGGAGGGCCTGCACAAGCAGCCCCTGGCCCTGGGCTGGGCCGGGTTAAGGGGGTCTGTGCCCAGGAACTGATACTGGGTCTGGTGTTCGGAGAAGCCTCAGGTGGGAGCTAATAAATATTAATGGCTGATAAAGATCAGAGTGAGAGTTTAAAGCCAGCCAGCCTCACCAGCCAGGCAGGCATCAAGACCGAAAGGGAGAGGACCCCGCCAGGCAGCCGATGGGCAGCCGAGATAAGGGAGGCTCCTAGAGGTTCCCACCGGGGCGGGGAAGAGCCCAGCCGTCCAGCCCCCTCATTTTACAGGTGGGAAAACTTCAGCCTTCGGAGGAGGCCCTCGGGGCCTTCCCAGAGTCCCCCAATTTGGCAGGCAAGGCAGGGGGGGCAGTGCGGTGGGGATGGGGACCACAGCTGCCATCAAGGCCAAGCCATCCCCACTATAAGGTGCCTAAGCTTGAAGACCACGAGGGATGGGGAGCTCACCACCTTGCCCGTCCCCCACCCAACGCAGCCCATCCCACCTATCGTGACATCCAGCTCGGACCATTTCCCTGCTATTCCTAGCTACCTTCTGGGGCCAAGCAGTGCAAGGTGGATCCTTCTTCCATGGGGACCAACACTTACTAGGTGCCTGCTGCGTGCCAGCTGCTACAAAAGAGCCTCCTCCTTCCAAGAGCATCCATGCCTACCAGTGAGGCGACACGTCCAAAGAGAAGTGAAGATAACTTAAAGACAAAACCCCAAGAATGAGGGGGGGGCAGGAAAGGCCTCCTCAGGGCTTACGCATGAGCCAGAGATCGCAGGAGGTCCAGGTGCTTAGGGAGGGCATTCCAGGCATGGGAACCAGCTTGGGCAAAGGCATAGAGGTGGGAAACTGAACGCCAAGTTTGGGGAACAGTAAGGGGAATGGTGTGACTGGAATGCAGAGGAAGCCTTGGTTTCTAGCTCTGTAGAAAGGTGCCCAACCCAATGATTTCTGTGGTCCTTTCTAAGGAGAATCGCTAGACCTATGAACTCACAGTTGACTGTACACACTCTACCGTCCGCAAAGCACTTTCCAAAGGACTAGTAGGGGAGGCTGAGGGAGGAGTGGGGGTAGGGAGGCTGAGGGAGGAGTGGGGGTGGGGAGGCTGGAGGAGGAGTGGGGGTGGGGAGGCTGGAGGAGGAGTGGGGGTGGGGAGGCTGGAGGAGGAGTGGGGGTGGGGAGGACGCTGAGGCAGGACACCGGCCCGGCCGGGAGGGGACGCCGCCAAGCCAGGCCCCTTCTCTTGGAGCTGACAGCTTCTCGCTCTGGGAGTAATTAATTCCACAGCTGAAAACCCAGGGCTGCGAGTTACCACGTTACTTGGGAGATTAATACAAGGAGCTAATTAAGATGGAGAATGAGGGAACAGCTCAGGCCTCTCTGAGCAAGGGAGGGGCACCGTGGGGGAGGGGGAGGGATGGAGAAACAGGGACAGCCCAGGGAGGTGCAGGGAGACAGGCTGGGGGTCCAGGGCCGGCCCTGACCCCCAACTCAGGGGAGCCAAGGAGTGGTGGAGGGATTGAGACTAA
>JAQQSZ010010823.1:0-12408 GCA_028646595.1 Phalanger gymnotis
TATTTCAAGAAAGTATCAAGGAAAACTGCTTTGATATCTTAGATCCACAGGGTAACACAGAAATGGAAAGAATCCACTGATCACTTCCTGAAAGAGATTCCAAAATGAGAACTCCCATAACAAAATTCCAATGCTCCCAGGTCAAGGAGAAAATATTGCAAGAAGCCAGAAAGAAAAAATGCAAATATTATGGAGCCACAGTCAGGCTCACACAAGATTTAGCAGTGTCCTTTTAAAGAAGAAGAAGGCTTATAATGTGATATTTCTGAAGGCAAAGGAACTAGGATTACAACCCAAAATAACCTACCTAGCAAAAATGAGAATAATCATTCAGGGGGAAAAAATGGATATTTAATGAAATAGAAGACTTTCAAGCATTTCTGGTGAAAAGACAGGAGGTGAATGACATTCAATATGACATTAAAACACAAGACTAAAATGAAGCAGAAAAAGGTGAACATGAAAGAGTAATATCATAAGGGTCACAAAGTTAAATTTTGTAGATTCTTTTACATTTCTATGTAACTCCTAAAAACTTTATTATTATTAGGGCAGTTACAAGGAATTTACATAGATAGAGGGCATGGATGTGAGTCAATTTTGTTAGAATGATAGCAAAAAAAAGGAAGGGGTGAGAAAGAGGAATGCATTGGGAGAAGGGAGAAAGAAGAGGTAGAATGGGGAAATTTTTCTTACATAAAAAAGGCACACAAGGAAGAGTTTTTATAGTGGAAGGGGAAATGGGAGGTGGGGGTGGTGAATAACACCTGAACCCCACTCTCACTGAAATTGGTTCAAGGAGGGAAGAATAGGCAGGCATCTGTGAGCGCATGCACGCGCGCGCGCACACGCACGCACACACACACACACACTCTCTCTCTCTCTCTCTGATATAGAAATGTAACTTATCCAACAGAGAAATAGGAGAGGGTGGGGATAAGTGAAAGGGGCGGAAGTCTGTGATAAAAAGGAGGAAAGATTAACAGAGGCAGTGGGTAGAAGCAAAACATATTTTTGAGGAGGGATAGGATAAAATGCAAGAGAGAATAAAAAACTGAAGAAAATGGGATGGAGGGAAATACAGTAATCATAAATATAAAATGAATGGCATGAGCTCACTCATAAAAAGTAAACAGCAGAATGGATTAGAAATCAGAATCCAACAATGTTATTTACAAGAAACACACCTGAAAAAGAAAGTCATACAGAATTAAAGGGCTGCGGCGGAATCTTATTTATGCTTCAGCTGAACTAAAAAAAAAAAAGGCAGGGGTGGCAATTATGACCTCAGATAAAGCAAAAGCAAAAATAAATTTAAAAGATAATCAGGGAAACATTTTGCTAAAAAGTAACATAATGAATATCAAAAAATTTTACAGCCAATTTCTCTGATGAAAGCCTCATTTCTTAAATATATATTGAGTATAGAACAGAGTCAAATTGAGGAAAAATAAGACCCATTCTCCAATTGATAAATGGTCAGAGGATATGAACAGGCAATTTTCAGAGGAAGAAATCAAAGCTATCTATTGTCATATGAAAAAAAAATGCTCTAAATCACTACTGTTTAGAGAAAGGCAGATAAAAAAACTCTCAGGTACTACCTCATACCTATCAGAAATGACAAAATGGGGATGAGGGAAAAATAGCAACACAAACCAATTGTTGGTAGAGTCCAACATCTGGAGATCAATTTGGAATTAGGCCCAAAGGACTATAAAACTGTGCACATCCTTTGACTCAGCAATACCACCACTAAAGTCTATATCCCAAAGAGATCAAAGAAAAAGGAAAAGGAACAATACATACCAAAATATTTATAGCAAAGAATTGGACATCAAGGGGATGTTCATCAACTGGGGAATGGTAAAACAAGTTCGTTGTGATGGAATACTATTGTGCTGTAAGAAATGAAGGTCTATGTTTTCAGAAAAAGACACGGTAAGACCTGTAAGAACTCATGCAAAGTGAAGTGAGAAGAACTGAGAGATCATTGTACATAGTACCAACAATTTTGTGATGATCAATTAAGAAAGACTTGGCTACTCTGATCAATACAATGATCCAAGACAATTCCAGAGGACTCATGATGAAAAACTGTCATCCACCTCCAGAGAGAGAACTGATGAACTCTGAGTACAAACTGAAGTATAATTTTCTCACCTTTTTTTTTGGGGGGTGGGGTGTGGAATAGGTGGTTTGGTTAATACAGAAATGTTTTGTATAATTTCACATGTATAACTGACATCACACTGCCTGCCTTCTCAGTGGCCAGGAGAGGGGAAAGAAAGGAGGGGGGTATTTGGAACCTAAAGTTTAAGAAGAATATTAAAAACAAAAAAAAACCCTTTAAAATAAATTATTTCAATAAAAATACAAACAAAAAACGGACAGCTCCTCAAAATTGTTCTCTCTGAGCATCTCCCATTGTTCCTAAGTGACACATGGACAGCAGTTCTTACAACAAAAAGAGGATAAAAATTCTGTTTCAGATTTTTCATAGGAAAAAAAATAAAGACCAAAGGCGTTAATGATAAGAAAGTCTCCACGTAGACCAAAACATTTACAGCAATACTTTCTGTAGTAACAAAGAACTAGAAGCAAAATAGATACCCATTGACTAGGGAATGGCTAAACATATTGTAGAATGGGAATGTAATGGAATAGTGGGCTATAAGAAATGACTACAGAGAAACATGAGAAGACACATAAATTAAGGCAGAATAAAGCAAGCAGAGCCAAGAAAACAATATATACAACAATGTAAATGCAAAAAACCATTACCACAAAATAACTGACAGTGAATATTACAAAATTACAAAGAACAAGCATGGTCACTAAGAAGAGATGTGAAAAGATACCACCCTCCACTCCCTTGCATAAGTGAGTAGTCTGTAGATATGGAATATTGCATATATTTTCAGATTTTTTTGAGGTACTGATAAATTTTTCTGGTTGTTTTTTCTCACAGGTTTTGTTATATGACAAGACTCTCTAGGAAGGGGAAGGGTTAAGGATAGAGGAAGATACTTAGGTAATATAGAAATGAAAGATATCAATAAAATTTATTTTAAAAAACCTGATTTATACTTTTATGAAATGAACTTATTCCATTTCTAAAAAAATTGTCACTGATGATACTAGAACAATACATTGTATTACAGTTGCTCAAATCAAGGCTTTATAGATGAAGATTATGAGAGGGAAAAATGAGAAGGGAGTGAATTCAAGGCATGGGAAACAGCTTAGACAGATGCACAGATGCTGGGGATGGGCTGAGTTCAGAAAATGGCTAGTAGTGGTTCAGTGGAATGTAAAGTTTGTAATGGGGGTTATGGTATTAAAAAAAAAAAAGCACAAGAATAAGTTGGAGTCTGACTGTAGTAGGCCTTAAATGAGAGGTGAAGGTATTTACAGTTTATCCTCTAGGCCATCAAAACTGATGGTTTTGAGCATTTTGAGGGATTGCATAGTTACACCTGTGCCCTGGAAGATTATTCTGGCACTTATGTGGATGGCAAATTAGAGAAAAAGTACACTGAAAGCAACAGCAACAATCGGTGGACTATTATAGTAGTCTGGTAAGGGCAATGAAAAGGTCCTAAACTATGGCCGAAGATACATGTGGAGAAAACAGGATGGATACGAAACATGCTGTGGGGATTGAGGACACTTGACAGCGATGATTATAGATAACGAGCGACAAAGTCATCAAGGATGATACTGCAATACTCTGAAGCTAGATAATGGGGAGGACGGTGGTGCCCTCAAAAGAAAGAGGAACTGATTCCTGTGGTCTCTAATGTTCTTCCCCTTGAAATACATTTTGTATATATTCATCTGTACACATATTGTTTCCAGTCCTTATGCCCACTCCCACCAGAGTGTAAGTTCCTTGAAGGTGGTGACTGTTCTATTTTTGCCTGTGTAACCTTGGTATGTAGACTGGTGCTTGTAGGTACTTAATAAATGCTTGAACGACATGGCTACTTGATGTTACAATAGTTTTCTAGGCACCAAAAATAAACATAACTTAAGATTTCCAGTGTTATTCTTTTTCTCTTTTGAAAGATAACACTATGAACACCATTCTTGGGTAAAGAGGCATCTCTCTCATACTTCCTGAAGAGTAAGTTATAATCATCTGATTGCCCTGAAAACATTTTTGCAAGTAATTTTTAATAAAATTTTCCACTGGGAATTTTCACTCTCCCTCCAAAACTTCTACTTGTTTTTTGGACTTAAACTTGGATGTATGTCTAACATTAGAAATAAATCAAGGTATAATCAACAAACCTGTTGAATACACTTGGCGTTGGGCTGTGATCACGTTCTCTCTCTCTCTCTCTGGTACGTTCTCTTTCTCTATCACGGTCGCGATCTCTTTCTCGGTCTCGTTCTCTCTCTCGCTCTCTATCTTTCTCTCTCCTGGCATAGTAGTCCCATTGCTTGGTGGTGTCGACAAGACTAGGCCATGAAGGAGCAGAACCAGGAAGATGAGGAAAAGCAACTAAAAGAAAATGAAATAATTAGAAACAAAAGTTACACTAAAAACAGAAGATAAATGTTTGAATAAATTGGTATAATTTTTTTTTGCAGAGAAAAGAAAAAACATATGTTGTTACATTAAAGTGTGAGGCAAGTTGAAGCCTCATGCTGTAAATTCCACAAGATAATGCTCTTGAAGAAAAAAAATGATAAATGTTTATTTACCATTGGGACACTTCCCAGCCACATATATTTCAACCTTTAAAGATTTTCCATGTATGTTTTTGTGAATCGGCACTTACTAATTTGATGGTAGTAGAAGAGATATCCCAAACTTCTGAATGTCAAGAACCCAAACTGACATGTGGATTTGGGGGTGGGTGGTTGATAAGGAAGGGATAAGTTTTACGAAATAAATATAAAAAAACCCCAGGATCGGATAGATTCGCAAGCAAATTCTAACAAACAATCTAAGAAAATTAATTCCCATATTACATAAACTACTTGCAAAAACAGCAAAAGGTATCCTACCAAGTTCCTTTTATGACACAAATATTGTCTTAATATATCAAAGAAGAAAACTTTAGAATAATATCCCTAATTTTTTAAATACATTTTTAAATAAAATTTAAGCAACAAGGCTAAACACATCGCAAAGATTATACATGCTATGAAGAGACTGGATATATACACCAAGAATTCAGTATTAGTTTAATATTAGGTAAGCTATAAACTTAATTAATCATACTGATAACAAAAACAACCCTCCCCCCGATTATTTTATCAATAGATGCAAAAAAAATGTTCTGATAAAATAAAATACCCATTTCTGTTTAAAAAAAATAGTAAAAGAAAAAACCCAACACTAGAAACAGAGTAGAGAGTTTCTTAAAATCATAAATAGTATATGTCTAAAACCAAGAATTACCATTATATATGTAGCAGGGACAAACTAGAATCCTCCAATGAAATTAGGGGTGAAACAAGATTGTCCACTGTTGCCATTTCTATTTGCCATAATACTAGAAGACACTAGTAGAATATTATTCATATTACGCTAGTATGACAAGAAAAGGAAAACTGAAGGAATAAAAATAGGTAAACAAGAAACAAAAGTCACTTTCTGTAGATAATATGATGGTATATTTAAAGAACCCTAGAGAGTCAACTAGGAAATTAAACAGTAACTTTAGCAAAATTGCAGGATGTAAAATAAATCCACACAAGTCATCAGCATTTTTATATAATGCCAACAAAACTCAGCAGGAAGAGTCAATGAAAAATTCCATTTAAAAAAATGCAGACCTTCCCCAAAATAATTAACTTTTTTCTCCCAAAATTACACGTGGTTTTGAATAAAGATCTGAATACCAAGTGTTGCCCTCCCTGAATGGTCTAAGAAGATCCTTCAGGCCATATAACTTTCTCCAGAGTAAAATTAATTTTTTATCATGGCACCATTGACAAGATATCACCAGTGGAAGAAGAAATGGTAAATACAGTTATTAAGTATGCTTTATAAAGCATCATTACACCCAGCATTTAGCCTCACTTGATATACTACCATTTTGACATACATAGTACAACTTTAGAAGTATCTATTCCTAAATAAGTAGGATGTCTTTTAAAATACTATCATCTTATTTCAGAAAGGCTGAATAGCTATGACTAACGTGTACTTTTTTTTGCAAGTGTGTAGTATCACGATCGGTCCTCAAATAGACAACTAATAGATGATTTTATATAAAAATATATTATTTTGGAAATGAATTTCTCATCTCCCCAAATTTTCAACTTAGATTTTACTTCTGAAAGCACTGTTCTGTAACTGCCTGTTGAGGTTATGCTGTAGAGGTGTTTCAAAGGGACTGTAATGAATAAAATGAGCCTTCTAGAAAGCAAAAATCTGAAAAAAAAAACCATAACTATATGAATACAACTATAAATCTCTCTTTGCACAAGCAGAGCTAAATAACTAGAGCAGTATTAACTGCTTGTGGGTTGAGTGAGTATGATAAAAATGACAATGCTACCTAAATTAATTTACTTATTCAATCCCATACCAATCAAATCATCAAAGGACTACTTTAACAGAATTCAACCCTTTACTCCTGCACAGTGTCAGGTGGGAAACATTCTCTGCTGAGGACTACAGTATGGTACTGGGCCACGTTGCAAGAGGAACAGAGGGAACTGAGGGTACCATTGAGTGCATCTTCACCAGGTGAAGGAAAAAGACATTAACATCCAGCTGGGGTTAGTCGTGTCCTGTCCCATGCTGTGCTGCTCCGCGTCCCCACCCCAGCCCCACAGGGCAAAGATTGAGGCCGGTGAGGCCTAAACTGCACAAGATGCTGAGACAGATTTGAAATCTAGTCCCTAAAGAAATTGCCAATAAAAGGGAGAGTCAGAAAGTGAGAAACAGGGGAATATTAGGAAGAAAGACTGAAATTACCATGGATCTCAGAAAGAAGAAAATGAATAAAGATCTTTGAGCACAAACAGCTAAACCAGCAGGGAAGATACAGATAACACAAGGGAATATGGCCTCCAGGTTAGATAAATGCAAAAAATCTCTGAATACTGTAAGACAAAGACACCAGATGAGGCAGAAGACCCTGTGGATTCTCAAGATAGCAACTGGAACCAGAATAGGATGTTCTTTCCTGAATGGTTCAAGACAGAAATAAGAATCATGAAAACAGAATTTATGACTTGCACAGTAGAAATGATGAGTACAATGGAAAAACTTGAATCTAGAGGAAAATTTCACCAAAGAAACAAAAGAGAGAACTGACTAGAAATCCAAATACATAGATGTGAAAGAAAATCTAGAAGTGAAGAAAAAAACAATAATGGCAAAAGAAAACATTATTTGAATACAAGTAAAATATTTATTTTGAAGACAGAAAGTATGGAAACTACTTAAGGATCATAGGTCTTCCAGAAGGACGCGACAAGACAAAATACTTGAATGTCATAATGCAATAAATAATAGAGGAAAACAATCCAGAACTTCTGAATACAAAAAGCAAAGTGCCAACTGAAACAATCTATGGAAAGAAAATCTCAATGCTGCAAACACATAGCAGTTAAATCTAAAAATTCCAACAGCAAATAAATTCCGTAAGCTAAGAAATGCTTAAAAAGAACCAAAATAAAAAAAGGAACACCAGGTCTATGATAAATCAATCACTCCACGTTGTATTTTTCTCCACAGGCAATTCTCAGTTCCTTCCATTGTTGGCAGGTACCATCAATTCTTAAACTTATTCCTCTCTATAAGCTAAAGGATACCACATCAAAAGTGAGTAAATACTTCTTCAAAGTACACACTCAACATTATACAAATGGACAGTAGTTCTAGTGTGGCTCTGGTACAGAGGTATATACTGCCACCATCAACAAAAAGCTAATCAGTCCTATGAAAACAATTTCTGCACAATACACTCTGGGCTCCCCTTCTCTGGAATGGACAAACATCCTGCATTAAGGATATGCCCAGTCTTCATCCTTTCCAACCTGTCTGCAGCCTCACTGCTCTTTTATCTTCTACATTTCTGACCCTTCATTCTTTGTCTTCTTTGCTAGATCTTCATCCAATCTCAGTCTCAACTGTAAAATGGGATAATAAAAGTACCTACATCACAGGGTTGTGAGGATCAAATGAGAGAATTGTAAAACTCTTAGCACAGTGCCTGACACATAGTAGGCATTTAATGAATGCTTATAAAAAAGGTCATACCCGTTAACCACGGGATCTTCCAAAGCTCTGTCCTGGACCCTCTTTTCTTGTCCCTTTATACTATTTCATTTGGTGATCTTATCAACTCCCACGGTTTCAACTATCTTCTCTATGCAGATGGTTCTTAAGATTTATTTGTCCAGCCCTAATCTCTCTCTTGACCAATAGTCCCATTTCTTCTTTTGCCTTATTAAACATCTCATCCTGGATGTCTGATGTATATTATAAATTCAACACATCCAAAACTAAACTTAGTATCTTTTCCCCAAAACTCTCTCCTCTTCCTAACTTTCCTTCAACCAGCAAATGTACCACTACCTTCCCAGCCATTCAGGCTTGTAACCTAGGTATCGTCTTAAAATGTCTCGTTTTCTTTTTCTGCCCCCTATCTAGTCAGTTACCAAGTCCTGCCATTTCTACCTTTGTAACAGCTCACACATGTAACAGCCTGCCTTAAGTCTTTCCTTACTACAGTCCAATCTCATTTAGGTGTCAAAATAATTTTCCTAAAGTATAAGTCTGATCATCTTACCCCTCTCTTTATTAATAAATTCTAGGGACTTTCTATAGCCTCCAGAATAAAATATAAAATCCTATATTTGGCTTTTAAAGCGCTCCATAACCTGTTGCCTTCCTACTTTTCTAGTCTTTTTTTTTTTAATATATACTGAGGATTTCTTCTCTTTTTTTTTGGAGGGGGGAAGGCAGGGCAATTGGGGTTAAGTGACTTGCCCAAGGTCACTGAGGATTTCTTTACTGTGTTTTCCACTAGATAAAAAGAAATAAAGCTTTTCTGTTAAGAAAAAGAGAGTCCATAAAAAGGCCTTTTTTTGGTAACTGAACCAATAGCAAATAACATTTAGTGTTCAAAAGACTTAGGAATTTTGCATTTGAATTTAAATTTTACAAATATACAAGATTACTGAATTATAGTAGAAAAAGGAGACATCAACATGAGAAAGCACCTTTTCCACAGAAAGTCATTTATGAAAAGTTTTGAAAAACATTACTTAAGGAAAACATACAGTAAGGTTATTTAAAAAAGGTTATTTAAGGAAGACATAAGTGCTTCAAGAGAAATGGGATTTGGGCTTGAAAATGGTCATGCTAAAAATCTGCCAAAACTGAAATGCTAAAAATATTCCTCTACCACTTTATTAATTTAATGTCATGTTTAAGGAAACACTTGCCAGACAAAGGCACTGAAGGCAGAAATCAATTACCTGTATTTTTAAATAAAAATATAAATCCTAGACCTATAAAAATTTCTGGTTTGCACACCATATATAAAGGTCAATACTTGACCTTCATACACTCCCTCCAATAAAGCAATAATGGCCTCCTTGTTTAAGATTCTCTTCTATCCTCCAAATCTGGCTATTTTTGCTGGCTCTTTTTCATAACTGGAACTCTCTTCTTTCCTCATCTCCATCTCCCAGCTTCCTTCAAGTCTCAGCTACAGTTCTACCTTCTACAAGAAGCTTTTCCTACTTTCCCTCAATGCTATTGCCTTCCCTCTGTGGATTATCTCCCATTTATGCTATATACATATCTTTTTTGTACATAATTATTTGAATGTTGTCTCAACCATTAGACTGTGAGCTCCCTGAGAGCAAGGCCTTTGTTTTGCCCTTCTTTACATTTTTAGTGCTTAGAAGAGATTGACATAATGTTAGGTAACTAACTGAATCAAGAATATTTTTCCCCTCACTAAAAGATTCAAATGAGGACCCAACAAAAGAGAATAAATCTAGAGATAGAATATATTAACTACCTTTTAGGCAAGCTGCCCAATTTACACAAAGCAAGTAGGATAGTACATATTTTAATGTGTAAGAATTTAATTAAATCTTTACTAAAGTGGTTATCAAGTAATGATACTTGGGATCATATAGAGCTGCACCTTAGAAATCACAGTCAAATCTCTACATTTAAGAAAAAAAACGAAGCTGAAGCCTATAAAGATGAAGTGATTTGCCCAAGCAGAACTTTTTTTCTCACACTTCATGAGTCCTACAAGAAAGTTCAAGCTGACCTATTAAAAAATTTATTGGCTTGCTGTAAAATAATAACAATAGCTGGCACTGAAATAGAGCTTTCAGGTTTACAAAGAACTTTACAAGTGCCATAACATTGTATCCTCCCAATAACTCTGGGAGATAGGTGTTATTATTATCTCCATTTTAAAGATGAGCAAACTGATGGAGAGAGAAGCTAAGTGACTTGCCCAGGATCACTCAGTAAATTTCTGAGAATAGATGTGAACTCAGGTCTTCCTGACCCTAGGTCCACTACTCTAGCCACTGTACTACCTAGCTGCCCTGGTCCTATAAAAGGAACAACACAGAAGATGACCACAGGACAGCTAAAAGGCTGCAGCCTGTTTGGATTAAAGAGCAGAAATGTCCCAACAGACACAGAGGGAAATTATTTCTTCAAGTAATAAGCATAAAGCATTAAGGAAAAAGCACTAAGAAATATAGTTAGGGTACAGAGCTCAATATTCAACAACCGTAACCTGATTAAATTAAACTAAAAAAAAATAACCAAGTGGCTAACGAGAAATTTTTGGACAGGAGACTTGAAAGCAGTGTTGTAATCAGCTGAAGTGACATACTCCAGGGCTGAAAGGGCAGTAATCGAAAACGCAGGTGCTTTAGGATAGAGAAGGTTCTAAAGAGTATCTCCGAGGATTTTTTACAGCAAAATAAAAATCAAGAAACTATTACTGACAAACATAAAAAGAATGAAAGGAAAATAAATTCTGCTTAAGTGTGTACAGCTATGGGATATACATTAAGAGGGAAGGAATGAGGGGCAGCTAAGTGGTGCAGTGAGTAGAGCACCAGCCCTGGAGTCAGAAGGACCTGAGTTCAAATTCAGCCTCAGACACTTGACACACACTAGTTGTGTGATCTTGGGCAAGTCACTTAACTCCAATTGCCCTGCCTTCCCCCCTTCATAAACAAAGAAAAAAAAAGGAAACAATGTTCATTGAGATGAGGAGCTTGTGAAGGAAATGGGAGGCTAGGACTTGTAAATTTTCGGTAAGATCAGATAAGGATCATCATCAAAAATTCTGCTATCTGGTAAATGGAAGAAATGGGATTGTGATTATACATAAAATCCCAGTAAACCAAATGTTTCTATTATCCCATTAGAGAGGCAAGTTTCATAGTGGATACAGAGCTGACCTCAAATTCAAGAAGACTTGATTCAGTCCTTTTATATCTCTCAGTGCTCAAGGCAACCCTGCAAAATTTTAAGTTGCAAAGAAGGTGTCAACCTCATGGGCAGAGGGAGCTTTCTCAGTGGGAATTTCCTAAGCCAATGAAATGGCAGGTCCATTTCCCATCCCTAACCCAAGTAGTCTCTTATCATTCCCAAGCTTTCTCTAATAATTTTCATTTGTTCTGCCTAAGATCTAACAAAATAAGAAAGAGAAGGAAAGTACATAGTTATCTTTCTTTGTCCCTTTCAAAAACAGTAAGAGCAGTGAAAAAATCCTTGCATCACATTTGTGCTAATTTCAGTTGCTGCCTGATTACGTTTGGTTGTCTTTATTCAGAGACTCCCAGAATCTAAGATTGAAAGGAACCACAGTGGTCTCTTAGTTCAAACTGCACTTGAATAAAAATCCTACAGCAGCCCTGAGAAATCATTTAAACTTCTGCTTGAAAATTTCCAGTGAAGGTATTACATCCCAAGGCAGCCCACTCCACTTTTGGGTAGCTCTAATTATCACCTCTTTAATTGCCATTTAATTTTTCCTCAAGTCTTTCATCCATTGCTCCAAATGTAGGTTTTTCAACTAATTCTCCTAGGTATGGAATAACCTTGAAGGCATTCTTCACTATCTTGATTGCCTTCTACCTCACAAAAGTCCTTCCTAAAATGTGGTATTGAGAGTTCACCACAAAACTCTAGATGTATTCTGATCAGGAGTAGAATACAATGGCTTCTTTAAATAAAACCTAAGATCACATTTGTCTTTTGCACTGCCCTATCCTACTGCGTCTCAGGTCCACTAAAAACTGTGATTTTTTTTTTTCAGGCATATTATTTTAGACAAGCCTTCCCCATCTTGTTATAAAGTTGATTTGCTGAATCTAAGTATAAGACTTGATATTCAGAAGATGGCGGCTGGGAAGCAGTGACTGGCGTGAGCTCCCCAC
>JAQQSZ010010824.1:0-12408 GCA_028646595.1 Phalanger gymnotis
GTGGTCTTTTGGACCTCCTTTTCCATTTGGGTAATTCTGCCTTTCAAGGCATTCTCCTCATTGGCTTTTTGGAACTCTTTTGCCATTTGAGTTAGTCTTTTTTTTAAGGTGTTGTTTTCTTCTGTGTATTTTTCAGTATATTTTTGGGTCTCCTTTAGCAAGTCATTGACTTGTTTTTCATGGTTTTCTCTCATTCTTCTCATTTCTCTTCCCAATTTTTCCTCTACTTCTCTAACTTTCTTTTCCAAATCTTTTTTGAGCTCTTCCGTGGCCTGAGACCAGTTCATGTTTTTCTTAGAGGCTTTTGTTGTAGGCTCTTTGACTTTGTTGATTTCTTCTCACTGTATGTTTTGGTCTTCTTTGTCACCAAAGAAAGATTCCAGAGTCTGAGACTGAATCTGGGTGCATTTTCGCAGCCTGGCTATGTTCCCAGCCAACTTACTTGTCCCTTGAGTTTTTCAGTGGAGTATGATTGCTTGTAGAGTAAAGAGTTCTTTGTTCCACGCTTGGGGGAATGCGCCAGCTCTGCCACACCAGCGCTTCTCCTTCCCTAAGAACCCCCAACCAGAACTGGACTTAGATCTTCAGCAGGCTCTTCACTCCTGCTCAGATCTGCCATTTAATTCCTCCCACCAGGTGGGCCTGGGACTGGAAGCACCTGCAGCTGTAGTTCTGAAGGTATCTCACCTCTGCTCACCCCCGGGTGGTGGCCAAACTGCAAACCCCCTGTCCCCAGCAGCTTTTCCTGCTAACCTTCTCTGTTGTCTTTGGTGTTTGTGAGTTGAGAAGTCTGGCAACTGCCACAGCTCACTGATTCAGGGCGCTAGGGCACGCTCCTCCCGGCTCTTGGTCTGGCTGGTCTGTGCCGCCCATGCTGGTCTCTGCTCCACTCCCAGCTCTGTGCGGAATAGACCTTACCCAGAGACCATCTAGGCTGTCCTGGGCTGGAGCCCTGCTTCCCTTCGCTATTTTGTGAATTCTGCAGTTCTAGAATTGGTTCAGAGCCATTTTTTATAGGTTTTTGAAGGGACTTGGTGGGGAGCTCACGTTAGTCCCTGCTTTCCAGCTGCCATCTTGACCTCAACAAAGGATTTAAGAGGAAAGAAAGATAAGAACCTGTGATTGGGCTCTGGATGAGTAAGAAAAAGAGTGATAGAGAAAGAAAAGGAAGGGAAAGTAGGGGAGCAGAAATAGATTACTTCTGGCATATTTCTTGTTCATCATCATTATAAAGAATAGGTGGAAAAACAAAGGAAAGTATGAGAATAGGATGAAAAGAAATAAAGCATTAATGATCATAACTATGATGTGAATGGGATGGACCCTTCCATAAACTTGGTTTAGAAAGTAGAATCCAGTTTGTGTTATATACAGAAAAAACACTTGAAACAAAGACACATAGAGTTAAAACACAGGGCCAGACCAAAATGTATTATGCTTCAGCTAAACTAAAAGAGGTGAGATTAGCAATCATGATCTCAGACAAATCAACGGCAAAAAACCCAGAATTAAGTAAAAGTAATAAACAGAGAAGCTGCGTTTTGCTGAAAGGTATCATAAATGGTGAATTAATATTAATACTAAAATTTTTTGCATTTAAGTATTTAGATAACAGCATCCAAATGCTTAAAAGTTAAATGAATTACAAGGAAAAATAGTAAAATTATAATAGTGAGGAACCTCACTTTACAGACCCGTTCAGACTTAGATAAGTCTAACCAAAAAATAAGAAAGAAGTCAAGGACCTGAGTAGAATTTTAGAATAGTTAACATCTATTACTTGTTTTGCACAAAACATAAATAACAAAACAAAACCCAAAATCAGTGGGCCTAGAAAGAAGCATAACTACTACTTAGCTGTTTATTGCACCTTTAAAAAATTGAGCTGGTATCAAAATGTAAAAAGCAATGCAGAAAAGTATAAATATTAAACACCTTTTATATGCTGCATACTGCAATAAGAATTAAAATTCATAAAGGGAAGCTGAAGAAACAGTTAAAACTTCTTTGAAGACCATTTTAGTCCTTTAAAACGGGTGCATCCAAAAGCAAATCATGGAAATAATCAGTAATTTCACTTAATGAAAATGACAAGAATGAAAGAACAATACCAAATTTTATATGATATAGCCAAAGTATTCTTTAGGGGAAAATTAACATTTCTAAACATTTTCATGAGTAAGAACAAATCAGTGAATTGGGCATGCAGCTAAAAAGATTAGAAAAACAACAAATTAAAAACTCCTATTAAGGACCAAAGTAAATGTCCAGAAAATGAAAAATAAAATTGAAAGCAAAAAACAAAATAAAACCCCAAACCATTGAATTAATAAAACTAGGAGGTAGTTAAAAAAAAAAGCTTAACAGCAATAGAAAAGAGAACACATTTTAGCTAATTTGTTTGAAAAAAGAAACAAAATTACCAGGATCAAAAAATGTAAAAGGTAAATTTACAAGTGAAAAAGAAATAATTGCTAGAATTATATGCCAATAAAACTGACAAAATAAATGAAATGGATAAATATTTACAAAAATATGACATGCCCAGATTAACAGAACAAGAGGACATAATGGAAAACCTAACCCGATCTCAGAAAAGGAAATTGAACAAACCATAAATGAGCACCTAAAGGGGAAAAATAAACCCAAAAAACAAAGCCCCAAAACAAAACATGGCACCAATTGGATTTACAAGTCAATTTTGTTAGACACTTAATAAACAAATTTCAACATTTCATAAGCTTTTGGGGGAAGTAAGAGGGTAGGAGTATGCTAACCATGGGAACGATTCTGATCTGATAGGGAGAGGTCCACTGGAGAGTTATGTAGTGTTGCTGTGTTCTGTGAGCCTTCCAAAAGCCCATCTCAGGAGGGATGAGCAGGAAGAGATATGTATGTCCTGGCGAGTTTGGTAGCCTGATCAGAAGGCTAGGAGTAACATTTCCCTAGCCAGTCTCTCCAGCAGGCACCAACAGGATTCAAGCCTAGCTTATGACCTGGAGAGCCTCTGGAAGTGGCCTAGAAGCAGAAGGTAGAATATCTGGCCCTACCTCCTGGAAGCCACAGGTAGGTCCTGTTCTGGTGTTGAGGGGGTAAGAAGGTCTCCAGAAGCAGCCAGAAGTCATTATAAAAGAAAAATTATGCAGGTGAAGTAATATAAGATTTCCATTGGATGAACAGATACAAAGTGAAATGAGCAGAACCAGGAGAAAATTGTACACAGTAACAGCAATAGTATATAATGAAGAATTGTAAATGACTTAGCTATGCTTAGCAATACAGTGATCCAAGACAATCCCAAAGGACTCATGATGGAACATGCTATCTGCCTCCAGAAAAAGAACTAATGCTGTCTGAATACAGACTGAAGCATTCTTCCTTCCTTCATTCCTTCCCTTTTTTCTCTTTCTTTCATTTTGTTCAAGTCTTCTTATACAAAATGACCAATATGGAAATGTTTTACATGATTGCACAGTATATAACCTGTATCAGATTGCTTTCCATCTTAGAGAATGGGAAGGGAAGGGAAAGAGGAAGGAATAGAATTTGGAACTCAAAAAAATTTTTAATAGCATTTAACTGGGGGAAAAATAAAATATTTTTTTTAAAAAATTGCCATTGGAGAAATTTATGACCTGAAATATACCAGTCATATATCTAGAATCAGTAAAAAAAAGCTAAAACTTTCATTGGTAGCTATACAGTATACAGATAATGTGAGGAAGGTGCAATCCAGCACAAGAATGAATTTCTTGTCCAAGATTTCCTTGAGAATCTGGATAAAAGTAATACAAAATGGGTAGGCATGGGATAGGTTAAAATCCATAGTAATGGAATACTCAGTATTGTGCATTAAAGAAATTCATTAAGTGATAACAAAGTTATCTGAAAATGTGATTATGCATCTAACATGCCTTTATTTCTGAGGTGACTCACTCCTCAGGATCTGGACTTGGGAGAATTAGGGAAGGAAGACTTGTCATGGAAAGCCAGAAGGGAATTTAGAGATGAAGCAGCTAATATAGCCTCCTTATTTTAAAAATGAGGAAATTGAGGACCAAAGATGGGAATGACTTGTCCAGGATTATCTAGGTAATAAGGAGCAGACCCCAATTGGTTCTGGGCTCTAAATCCAGTGCCACAGCTCTGATATCTTTTGATCATTGCACTTGATAAGGACACAATGTAAATCAACTCATGCTTTATTAGGACAGAAGCATCTCTTGAGAAAAACATGATAAAATATTTTCTTTTCTCTTCTTTTAGGCTGACAGTCCAGAGGAGATGCATAATTGGATTAAAGCAATTTCTGGTGCCATAGTAGCACAACGGGGACCTGGAAGATCAGCAACTTCTGTATGTTTCTGAGCTTGTATTGCTTTCCAAGGTTTATTTCCGTTTTATGAAGTTGTATATCCTTTCCTTCCTCTTAATCCTTCTTGTTCTCCTCTTGTAGTAAAGTATATTGCATGATAACTGTCATACCAACTAGACTTGCAAAAATAATGCATTTCTAATTTAATGCTTCCTGTTAGTGTTATGTATTTGTACCTTTTTGTGTGCATTGTATTGTCCTAAATGCACAATCAGGAAAACATTTTCCCAGGTCTATTGATCTTAGGAAGTCTTAGGATAAAATTTTAATAGCTATAGATTTAGTACAATCAACTAATTCTTAACATAAAAATCATTTTTAGATTTTTGAAAACTTATAACTCATTTGAGCATTTGTGTGAATTAAGACATTTTTACTACAAGGGAGCTTTTACTATCCTGAGGGCCAGTTTACATCTGTCTTTATCTACTATGCTAGACTTAGTGAATCTTAATCCACATACTTGCAAATTTGTGAGTCTTCAGTGTAATTGTGTGAATTAATTTTTGTTGTTGGAGATCTATTGTTACTTTTCTGGGCTGCGTGTCTAGCCCTAATATGTTCTTGAAGTTCGTAAAGAGAATTGAACATTGTTCATTCAGTAGAGTCTTCTTGGATAGAACATTTAAGTCAGTTTGCATTTTGATCAATATCCAGTCAGTATCTAGATCCGTAAGACAAGGAGTGGGGTATCTCAATTGCGATGTACAGAAGTAGAATTTCTTCTTCAGAGATAATTTTAAGTCATTTTTGTGCTATGTAACACATGACTATATTTACTTGGCAGTATCATAGGGTATAAAGTTCTTTGCCTAAAGTAAATAGGTTCATCTAGTAGGTAGCCTTACAGTGATTGGAAAAATTATTTTTTATGTATTTCCTTTTTTTGTTTTGTTTTTTAGAGAGGGAGGGCAGGGCAATTGGGGTATAAATGACTTGCCCAAAGTCACACAGCTAGTAAGTGTGTCAAGTGTCTAAGGTCAGATTTGAGCTCAGGTCCCTCCTGACATCAGGGCCGGTGCTCTACTCACTGCGCCACCTAGCTGTCCCTTTTTTATGTATTTTCAAATAGACTTAATAATGCATACAGATACTAATTAGGTCTAGAGGATTAAATATTGCATAAGTACTAAAAGATACTGTATGGGTTTCCCCCCTCATCAAAAACACTAAAAAAAAAAAACAAAACCCAGCCCAAATTTTCTATTTGTAATAAATTTTCAAGTATTTATTTAACCTGTGTAAACAAAGAATAAGATTTGGTCAGTGATTAGGAAGTCTGAACTCTGCTGTGAAAGAGAGTTTCTCAACTGTTCTTGAAACCTGGTCTAGAGAATTTTTATAGTGTCATGTCCTTTATGTGTAGATTTATCATTCAGTGATCACAGCTCAAATGTTGATTAAGTATGAGCTTTGTATTTTCCTGGTGGTGGTACTTTTCTTACAAACAGATCAGTACTTAGAAACCAGTTTTTGGCTTGTTCTTCACATTCAAGTCACCAGATATATAGCTTTTTAAAAAATATATAAGTGAAATCTTTTCAGCATTGAAGTATGAGTCTTTCTGCAAAAGCAATGGGTGTTGGGGCAAGGAAAAATTGGAGAAGGGTGTTTGTGCTTTGTGGTGGGGGCAAATTGGGCATTCTAGCTCTTCCTGTCTCTCAGCAACACTTTTTCTCTTTTCCTCCCTCTCCTAAGTATAGGTTAACTCTAACCTTAGCTTTGCACTGTGTTCCAGATGCGGCAGGCCAGAAGGCTGTCGAATCCTTGTATACCGAGGTATACATCAAGAACTGGTGAATGCAGCACGTATGTGGGCTCTCATGTAAACTTGCCTTCTTAACAGAGGGCTAGGACTTACACACTACTCACCACTTATCATAGAAAGTTGAGTTAAACTAAACTACCTCTTGCAGTTACCATAACTGCTTTTGTCAACACTAACCAGTCATCAGGTTTCATATATTTTGGAAAAAATTTAAACAAGTGTTGGAAGAAATCCATACCTTAATTTGGACATACAAAACGTACATCTTGATAGATAACATAAACTATGATGGAGTTTAAAGAGTAATTAATGTAAAAATTAGTTTGATGAATTCTCATGAGAGTTCCAATTTTTACATATTCTTTATATCTTATTCACTTCTGACATAATAACCAGATATGTACAAATTCATGCATGTACATCCACTTGATAAACTGAATATTATAATAATCTTCATGACATTCTAAAAGATTAAATGGAGCCATCATATGGAAACTAATATTTGAGTAATTTTTATTATCCCTTTATTTTCAAAGCCATGAGTGTTGTAAATGAACAGAGTATGTTTAAGCTATATAGTTTTAGCCACTTGAATGGCAAATTTAAGCATATCCACAGATGAAATTCAGTAAGAAATGTATGAAATTTGTTTTAATAAACATTTTATGTGTATGCTTCTCTATCACTTAAAAATATATATCTAGATACATAATTAATAATTCTAATGGTAAATGAAATAAAAATTCACAGTGAATCAAGTTGCCAACTAATAATCACCTTTTAAAAACAAAAAACAAAAAACAACTGATGATTCCTACTTGATGAAGCAATGGAATTTTATTTCTCTAGTTTATATTTTTATGTTGAACTACAAAGGATATTTTCCCTCTATAACATTATGTGGAAGATATTTCCCATCATCAAATTAGGATGTAGTGTTTTTATTTAGATGAGATCATTCTATTAGGCTCCCATTAAAATACATTTTTCAGTTTTCAATGGAACACTTAACTAATTAGAACAGGTTAAATTGGCAAAGTTCTTAAAGTTTCTGGAGCTGCCAAGAGCAGCTTTAGTGAGATATATACATATATATATACATATATATATGTAGCTGGTTTCTTAGCTGAAATGGTTGTTGGCTTTCACTGCTATATACTCACCCCTAAAAATGCTTTGCTTTGGAAAAGCACTTTTTTGTGCTGTTATGGCTCATGCTTCGCTTTATGTGTGTGTGTGTGTGTGTGTGTATGTGTGTGTCTGTGTTTTGTTTTTCAGTCTCATACTGAGTTACTGTACTCATTAATGAATGTATTTGACTGATACTATTCTTTACAGGAGCATTCCAACTGTTCTTCAGAATCCAACTATGCTTTCCGTTCTGCCAATGCAACAGCAGCCACCTCACATTCCACAGCCTCTCGCAACAACTCTCTGGGCTCAAGCTTTACCGTGGAGAAGCGAGGATTTTACGAATCTCTTGCCAAGGCCAAGCCAGGGAACTTCAAGGTCCAGACTCTCACTCCAAGAGAACCAGCTTCCAAAGTGACTGTACGAGCTGTGCCGAAACCTCAGCATCACAATGGCCCTCAGGAAAGAGAGAGTGACTTAGTGGATCTGGACGATGCAAGCCTTCCAGTTAGCGATGTGTAAGAATGGAAACATTTGGAGAGAAGGATCCACTTGTTAAATGTTTGACTTCCTTTCATAGGGGTTTCTAGCCAAAGATGAAATGAGAAGGAAAGGGAGAGGGTAAAATAGATTTGGGGAAGATTTACATGAAATATATTGCCTCTAACCTGTTTTTCTTATGAACTGGTTATCCCAGGTAATCTAGAGAATGGCCAAACTAGAACCAATCTCTTAAAATACTAAGAATGTGTTTCAGTACCAAGGATCTAAATTCAGTTCAATAAATACTGATGTAAGTACCTACTAAGAAATAAAAATGCTTTATGTTCTCTACTGAGTGATTAAACGTTTGCTTAAATTATTCTTAGAAAATTTGACAATTTCATATATACCAAATTAAAAACATTAATTTTTCGAGGGACTGGAAGGTTATATTGGCCTTATTATGTTGGTCTTCTTAAAAAAAAAAGTTGATGTGAATGCCTCTTAAGTATTTCAATATCCATACCTTTTGATTGATCAGCATTATCTATTGAAAAGTTACCAGACTAAGATATCGTTTGCATCTTAAGTCTGTGGTGCTGCAAAATTTTCTTTAGAATGTTGATAATTTTGAAAATTAGACCTTTTTTTCTTTTTCTTTTTTTAAATGCACTGGTTCTTAAGGTGAGTGGTAACTTTTGCACATCAGGTATTATTGGACCATCATTATAAGGGTTTTAGTTGGATTGGTTAAGAGAAAAAAATGGCAACTCAAACTACTATATCCTAGACATTTGAACTAAATACATTTTATATTGCATTACATCAGGCCTTGCTTTGTTCAGTGTTGAAAATTACATTATTTGGTATGAATTTTTTGAGAGATTTGATTTTTCTTAACATTTTGTGAATAATTCTTGTTTCTATATTTGGATCAGTGAAAGACCTCAAGTTTATATGTAAAGACATAATTGATGAACCTCTCTTAGTCATTCAATTGTGTGGCCTGTAACTTTCGTCACTGATAATCTATATTAAAGTGCCTGTGTTTTCTCATTTTGTTTCAAAACATTTTGAGATCAACGTGTTCATGACCCTACCTTACTGTTTTAAAACCTTGGGATGAGATTGTTTTTGAGTAGTATAATTTGTATTAAACTATTTAAGATAATGTCTTATGTTAGGGATATCAGAGTACTGATATTACATCTCCTAGCTGTGCAATATGTACATTTCTAAAACTGAATTCTGGATATACATTATATTATACAATGTCATAAATATGAACAACACTTCTAAGGAAACTTTAAATTTCAGATATTTAATAGTAAATCTAAATTGAGCATGTACCATTTTGTGATTGAGTTTTGAAAACATTTGCTTTAACCAAACAATCTTGAATTATATGTGCTGCTATTTTTGTGATTAAAATTTGCCATTTTGCAGTAGCTTGTTTTCTGCAAATTAATAGGTAACATGTCATGTGGGTGTCTCTTCACTTTTCCAAATTGACTTCTTGTCTATGAGATACTGAAGTTTTCTACTAAAATAGTGGGATCTAAGGGTCAAGTAATCTTTATAATGCCAGAATTAAGTATAACAATTTAAAAATCAGAATGGATAAAGGATGCCATTGTTGAGGGTTTTTTTTTTATTCATAAGCTAACATTTATAAAAGTTGTACTTGTAAACTGTTTTCATTTTCTTTGTCAGATTTTTTAAAACTTTTGGTTTTTTGGTCCAGACCTGTGATTTCATTGGTAGAGAGAATTCCCAGTCCCTCTACCAATGCAGATCAACAACTGTTCTCCACTTTGTAGCCTTGGAGTTCACAGCCTGGGGCCCTGAGATATGAAGTGACTGCTCTTGGTTGCCAGGCACAGTGTGTGAGAGGTGAGACTTGAACCCAGGTCTTCCTAGCTCTCAGGCTGCTTTCTGTACCATGCTACATCTCTCTTGGCAAATACCTATGAAAGCTAATTACAGAATTGAACTCTTTTAAAGCAATTTAAAATTGTTTAGTGATGTATCAAAAATAGTAATTATTTTTGAAAATTTCTGAAAGCGTACCTGTGAAGAACAGTTTTCATTCTAGACCTGAACTTAACTTTCTTTGGTACAACTTTTACCTTGCATGTTCATTTTAGTATATTTTGGTATTGGCAATTTGACATATTTGGTGGAGGCAAAAGTTTAGCTCCATTTTGGGACTTTTTATAGAACTACCATGGTAGTTCATTAGCATAGGAAAATGTTCTTGTGGTTGATAATTGTCAGGGTCTCCTAATATTTATCAATACTTTTATAAATCTATGAAAATTGTTAAATTATTTTAGAACTTGTGCTGTTTCTTGTAAATATGTCACATTATGAATTGTCAATAAATTAGTTTGGATAACTTAATAGTTGCTGCATTTTTTCGTTATGTTACATGCTTTCCGAATTGGGAAAATATATTTACCTCTTCTTCCTTTTTCCCTAGTGCTTTCTCTCTCACCTGCCTAAGTTGAAGTTTAGTTAAGATTTTTGTTGTTGTTGTTTTAGATTGGTTGAACATTGTAATGACTAGCTATTAAACTGGTCAGATTGAATTTCTCTTCTTTGTTGTTCACTTTGGTTTCCCTAGATTTTCTATAGCATAACAGCCAGAATAGAACTTATAAAGAAATAGAAGTTATATTCAATTCATTGACTTGAATTTCAAATTTAAGGAGTATTGAGACCTTTGGTGTTTTGTCTGATAAATAAAGATAAGCTTCAGCTTTAAGGTAGGATTGTTGGGCCATAGCCTAATGTAAAGAAAGTTAATGACATAAAAAAAAGCCTATTGACTATCTTGTTAACATGTAGAATTAGTTTTTATCATGTTTCATAGAACAGTGTATTTTGAATAATATGGACTGGTTAGCATAACTGATTAGAATGCCCAATGTAAAGGTCAAATTAAGCATTTAATTCCCCTGAGTCATTTAGCAGAAAGAAATAACCCATTTCGGGACCACAGACTACATCCTTGTGACTATTGTCCCATTAACTTGGGCCCCTCCATTGATGAAGAGGGAGATTAGATAAAAGGCAATAATTAAACTTGTACAAGCTAGCATCACTGATGCTTAAGCAAAACAAAATCTAGCATGAAAAAAAGTTACGAAACCCATTTTACAGTACAATAAACACAGTGAAGGAGCTTTATGTTCCACAGTCAGTGTGGCCCAGTGGTTAACATTCTGAACTTGGAGTCAGCAACATCTGGGCTCAAAGCCTTCCTCTACAATGGAGGGTTTCGTACATTCACAGCATGAAAATTGATGAAGAAATACCTCAAACTCAATAGGAAAATGGAGGGAATGGGCTTAAGAGGGAGGACAACAGGTAAGAGAGTTAGCAAAACACTTCCTGATCCCAAAGAAGAGGTTAAAGGGAAAGGCATGACGACTGGCCAAGAACTAGAACTTAAAAGGCTGTTCCTGTCATTTGGAGCATGGCCACACAAATTGTAGATGAATGTAAGGAACCATTACTGTGCAAACACGGAATATTATTGTGGCAGAAGAGAGAGTCTAAGAGAATCCTAGGTGGTATGAACTGATGCAGAATTAAGTAAGCAGCATGAGAAGCACAATTTATACACAGACAGCAACATTATAAATTAAAAAAAAAAAACTTTTAAAGACTTAAGGCTACTGATTAAACAACGACCACCCACAATTCCAAAGTACCTATGCTGAAGCATGTCACCTACCTCCAGATCGATGACAGAGACATATTTTTGACATGGCCACTGTATGAATTCTTTTTGCTTGATTATGCTTATTTGTTAGAAAGGCGTTTTTTTTTTCCTTTAGGTTTTTAATTGGGGAATAAAAGAGAGATATCAATAGGGGTACCAAAAAACAGGCAACTTGAATATTTGAAATAAACGGACCAGGGAACACAAGACAGTTTTGAAAGTAAAGTGTGGGCAGAGCCAAGATGGCTGCTGGGAAGCAGTGACTGGCATGAGCTCCCCACCAAGTTCCTCCAAAAACCTATAAAAAAATGTCTCTGAAGCAATTCTAGAGCTGCAGAACCCACAAAGTGGCAGAGGGAAGCAGGGCTCCAGCCCAGGACAGCCTGGATAGTCTCTGGGTAAGGTCTGTCCCGCAGGGAGCTCCCAGCCCCCAGCTGAAGGGAGCAGAGCTGAGCCCAACGCGCATGGCACGAACAGACCAGACGCGGACCTACCAGACCCAGGAGACGAGCGGAGAGTGCCCTAGCATCCTGAATTACTGAGCTGTGGCATCCACCAGACCTCTCAACCCACAAAGAGCAAAGACAACAGAGAAGGTTAGTGGGAAAAGCTACGGGGCTGAGTTTGCGGTTCAGCCACTGCCCCTGGGGCAGTGGAGTTGGGGCAGCTTTAGAACTAAGGCTGCAGTTGCTTCTGGCCCCAGGCCCACCTGGTGGGAGGAATTAAGTGGCAGATCAGAGCTGGAGTGAAGAGCCTGCTGAAGATTTAAGCCCAGTCCTGGTAGGGGGTTCTTGGGGAAGGAGGAGTGCTGGTGAGGCAGCGCATCCACCCAAGCATGGAACACAGAACTCTTTAGTCTACAAGCAGTCATACCCCGTTGAAAAACTCAAGGGTTAATTAAGTTGGCTGGGAACATAGCCA
>JAQQSZ010010825.1:0-12408 GCA_028646595.1 Phalanger gymnotis
CCAGGCTGTCCTGGGCTGGAGCCCTGCTTCCCTCTGCCACTTTGTGGGTTCTGCAGTTCTAGAATTGGTTCGGAGCCATTTTTTTAATAGGTTTTTGGAGGGACTTGGTGGGGAGCTCACACCAGTTACTGCTTTCTAGTCGCCATCTTGGCTCCACCCCCAAAATTTCCTTCTTTTCAATTTTTAGTTATTGCTTCTCTTAGTCCCTGTGCTATAATACTTCAACAGGTTATGGCCTCATGGATGCAGATCCTTCTTCCAATGATGTATCAGTGAGGTCAGAGCTCAAACGAAACTCCTTGGGAGCCATCCTTTATGGATACTAGTGTAGCATTCAGGCTACCCAAGTGTTATGCATGATTCTTTCTACATGATCAATCTGCCCCCTCTCCTAATTGCACATTTTCCCAGTGATATAATTCACATTACTTATTATCCATGAATCAGTAATACAATGTAATGCAACCTATTTATGCCTACCTCCTTGGAGACCAATTGATAGAGTAATAGCAGGAAGACATGAGTTTAAATCCTGCCTTGGACCTCACTACCTGTGTGAACCTGAACAAATCACTTAACCATCCCCAATTCTAGTTTCCTCAACTATAATTTTTTTGGACTGGATATCCTTTAAGGTCATTTCCATCTCTAAACCTATGATCCTATATGTCATTGCCCTTTGGGTCAATCAACGAGAATTTTAATTAAGCACTTAACATATGCCAGGCACTGCACTAAATGCAAAGGATACAAAGAAATAAAAGGCAAGAACACAGTGGTCCCTTCTGCCAAGGAACTCCCATGGTAATGAGGGAGACCATATGTATATAACTATACATGAGTCAGATACAGAGGAAGGAAGCTCAGAGTAAGGGCTCTGAGGTGGGGGAGAAGACAGGGAAGGCTTCCAGCAGAAGTTGGAATTTGAGCTGAGTCTTGAAGGAGGCCAGGGGAGCCAAGAGGTGAAAGACAAACAGTGAGAAGGTACTTTGGGTCACCTGAAATTATGATTCCTAAAAGATTATAATGCTGGAGTAGCTGGGTGGTGCAGTGGCTAGAAAATTGGCCCTGGAGTTGGGAGGACCTGAGTTCAAATCCAGCCTCAGACACTTACTTACTAGCTGTGTGACCCTGGGCAAGTCATTTACCCCTGATTGCCTTGCCAAATATACATATATATAAATGTCCCAAAATCTCTGGACAATGATGTAACAAAGATAGTAACAATAGCTAAATTACTGTTTATAAATGTAATTCTCAGGACTCTCAGCCTTGTTTTCAACCACTCCACCACCAAAACCACAGAAGCAGAAAGCTGTTGCACAAAACTGAAGGCACTTGGTATTTGTTTCAGGGATTGCCACTAATAAAGGAATAGCTCCCGTAGCAACCAACCTTCTGGTGATGCTGGTAATGAGTCCGTCTGTACCTAATTTAGCTCAGGTAGCAAACTCAGTTTATTACAAAGATATGGTGCCTTTCCAGCATGGCAGAAACTGTCAGAGCTTACATGGTGCTGAAGAACACAAAGTCACCTCCATGTCGTGATGAGACCTCAAAGAAAGACTTTCGCAGAGGCTAAATCCCTACAGTTTATTTTAAATAGCAGTTGTAGATAGACAGGGGTAGTAACCCTATACAAAATCAGGTTTCCAATATGGAGCTTCCTCAACTCTCCTTCTGAGACGCTGGCATGGTTTGCATAAGAACAACCAAATGAACCTGCAGAGAGAAACTTGGGTGACAAGGGAACAGAAGAATTTCCACAGATCTGAACCATTCTGCTGGCCCAGAACAGCTTTGAAGTTTAGAAAGCCTAGAACTTATCCTTGTGTCCTGGTCTGGGTCTCTTGTGAGAAAATATGAATTGGTTTGCGGGGAGAGGAAATAGAACAAGAAGCAAACCGAAAAACGCCAATCACTTGGTCTTTCTGAATAAATAACATGACCAGGCAACAGTTATATAGTCTGAGATGCTACATAATTAGAGCATAAAATCAATTATGACAATTAACTGCCTTCAGCAGATTAACCATTTCCATTCATAAATCTTGGTTTGGAAGGATCATTTAATCCAAGCTGAATGATTTCCATAGGATGCTGACTGTGAGGGGTGTGCGGCAGCTGCATTTTCAGGAGCTGGGTCAGTGCCTCTCGGCTGCCAAACCTCAACTAAGAAGACGCCAGCATTCCAAGCTGATGAGAACTCTTCCGTGGTAATGACAAGAGCAAATAAAAGGATAAAAAATATGAAATTCACTAATTTCCTATTAGAATTATAGTCAACATAGCAGGATTGGCTGACAATGGCAAATCTCATCCACTAATCACTCTTTCTGGAATTAGTAAAATGGGCCGCATCCCACTGATTACGATGAGGCTATGTTAAGTATCAGTCAATGAAGAAACATTTATTAAGTACTTTCCATGTTCCAGGCTCTATGTCAAGTGCTAGAGATACAAAGAAATAAAAGCAAAAGCCGTCCCTATCCTGAAAGAACTTATGTTCTAGAGGAAGAAACTATATATGCATGTATATACATACATATGTATATATGTGTATATACATCCACACATATACATAAGCATATGTATATTTTATATATACATATATACCTACATATGTGTATATATACAAGAAAAGTGACCAGAAAAGGCCTGGAGGGACTGGTAAAGATCTCGTGGAGAAGGAATTGGGTAAACTGAGTTTTGAAGGGAAGCCAGGAATCCTTCTCTCCTCTGACACTTGCCACCACTCTAGTGCAGACCATTGTCACTTCATGCCTGAATTATTGTCTGCTGCTGGGTCTGCCTGTTTCAAGTCTCTTCCCACTCCAATTCATCTTCTGTCCAGCCACTAAAATGATTTTCCTTAAACAGAAGTCCAATCCTGTCATCCCCATATTCAACAAACTCCAGTCGTTCCCTATTGCCTCCATAAGCAAATACAAAATACTCTGGCATTCAAAGCTATTCATACCCTAACCCTTCCTAGCTTTCCAGTCTTCTTACACCTTATTCCCCAACACATACTTTTTGATCCAATGACATTGGCCTCCTGGCTATTCCATAAAAAAGACACTTCATATCTTGGCTCTGGGCATTGTCTTTGGTTGGTCCCCATGCCTGGAATGCTCTCTTTTCTCCATTCCAACTCCATAGATATCCCTGGCTTCTTTTAAGTACCAACTAAAATTCTATTTTCTACAGGAAGCTTTCCTCAACGCTTCTTATTTCCAGTGCCTTTCCTCTGTTAATTATTTGTTATTTATCCTGTATACAGCTTCTTTTGCATACAATTGTTTGCATGTCATCTCTTCCATTAGATTGTAAACTCCCTGAAGGCAGGGACTTTCCTTTGTCTCCTTTTGTTTCTCCAGAATTTGGTGTAGTGTCTGGTATACAGTTGATTGTTGTCCTTCATTCTCAGAGGACCAAAATGACATTACTATGCTAAAGGCAAGTATCAGTGTGTTCGACTGTGGCTGATCAGACCAATAAGAGCTGAAAATGCTCTACCACAGATCAGGTACAAATAGGCCATGTGAACATTTGGGGTGGATACCCCAAACTTGCGCATCCTATGTTTCCTTTGAGCTATTTCAATTCTGCTCTGCTCATAGAGCACAGCACCTTCTCTGATGTGAGTACGCCATGCTGAGCGGTCCTATGCTCGTGTCCTCCATGTCACACAATCATTTCCAAAATCCTCAGAAAAGACCTTGAGAATGTTCTTATATCACTTCCTCTGACCACCAATGTGAATGCTTGTCCTGGGTGAGTTGTCCATAAAAGTTTTTTTGGCAAGCGTACATTTTGCCTTCGTACAACATGGCCAGCCCATCGGAGTTGCTCTCTCTGAAGCAGAGTTTGAATGCTTGGCAGTTTAGTTCGAGTAAAGACCTCAATATCTGGTACCTTATCCTGCCAGGTGATCTTCAGAATCTTCCTAAGACAATTCTAATGGAAGCAACTCAGTTTCCTGGCATGGCGCTGGTAGACTATCCAGGTTTCACAGGCATACAGCAATGAGGCCAGTATAACAGTGCTTACTGTTTATTGATATAATCCTAGGAGGCAGAGATGAGGAAAAACTTTCTAGCCATGGGGAAATAGATCATATAAGGGCACAGAAATGAGAAATGGAACTTTGTACTGCAGAAAAGCAAGTAAGTCAATATAGAGTGCATGGAGGGAAATAAAGTAAAAAGAATGCTAACACAGGGAGGAGCTGGTAATGAGGAACTTAAAGTACCACACAGAAGAGATTATAATTGATCTTAAAGGTAATAAAAAGCTACTAAAATTAAGGGGAGAGGGGTGTGATATAGTGACATACTTATGGAACATCATAAAAACCTTTTGGTAGTGAACTGGGCAATAAGATCCTTTGAAGAAGAAATGTACAATATGGTGGTAGAATCCATCATATACAGAATGCTTTTGCTTTTTACTATCTGAATATTTTTAGGGGCTAGAAATGTTTAAGTTACTTCTTGCAGTCCATTGAACTTTTTCTGTATCTAAATGCCTAAAACTGAGGGATAGTGTTGTTAACCCTGTCAGGAGCACTGGAGATTTCAGCATTACAGTAACAGATGTGAAACAGAAAGAGAAAAAGAGGATATATAATCTTTCCCATATACTTTTCTTCCTTCCTTCCTGTCTCTCTCTCTCTCTCTCTCTCTCTCTCTCTCTGTCTCTCTCTCTCTCTCTCTCTCTCTCTCTCTCTCTCTCTCTCTCTCTCTCTTTCCCTTCTCCTTCCTTCCTTTCTTCCTTCCTTTCTTTTCTTATTCTTTTTTCCTCCTTCCCTTCCCCTTCCTTTCTCCTTTCCTTTCTTTTCTTACTCTTTTTCCCTCCTTCCCTTCTCCTTCCTTCCTTCCTTCCTTCCTTCCTTCCTTCCTTCCTTCCTTCCTTCCTTCCTTTCTTTTCTTACTCTTTTTCTCTCCTTCCCTTCCCCTTTCTTCCAGCCTTCCTTGCTTCCATCCTTCATTTCTTTTCTGCTTACAAACGAAGAGTTCAGAAACAATGGTTAGCCAATGAGCTCAAAAGTCAGCCGACAAAGTTATTTGTCTTGGCCAAGCACCAGCTTTTTGGTGGTTTTGAATATTCTACTTTCAGTAGCCAACATTAATCCATGGATTCACATCAACAGCGGAATCAGAGATTAAGAACACAGTGAACATGGGTATAGGGTATTTGCTTGAGCCTAACAGTAGCTTAAAATGGAAGTTTACAGATAAGAACCTTGTCAGTTACGGAATGGATCCTTGTTCACGAGAAAAAAAATTATATATTTTTTGCACTGAAATAATCAGATATAGAGCAATATATTTTTAAAATTATCGTTTATATTTCTCAAACAGAAAAAATTAACTTTTTCTCCTTCCTACCTCCTTACCCCACACCAAATTGAAAACAAAAGAAAAACAACACCATTTTAATAAGCATATCTAGCCAAACAAAGCAAATTTTCACATTGGGTATGTGGTGTGTGTGTGTGTGTGTGTGTGTGTGTGTGTGTGTGTCCATGTACAAGTTTCTCTGAAGTCAATCCCTTCCATATTTCTTCCAGCGCAATAGTATTCCATCATATTTATATACCATACCTTGCTCAGTCCTTCCCCAATTTATGGGTACCCCCTCAGATTCCCATTCTTCACCACTTCACAAAGACCTCTAAATATTTTTATTGATTAATATCTTCTCAATCATTGTGAGCATGCTTTCTTCATAAGAGAAGGCAGTATGGTGTAGTGATAAAAGCCCTGAAGTAGAAGACAGAGGCTTTGGGTTCTAGTCTTGGCTCTGTTTCCTAACAATCTTTATGACCATGGGAAAGTCTCTAAACATCTCCAGATCTCGTTTTCTTTCTATTTGTTAGAAAGGACTGAATGGCTTCATTCTCTGCTCAGTTCACTCTTCTGGCTTCTTTACATTCTCACCAACAGCCTTACCTATTTCCTAACCTCTTCTCTCCACCATTTTTGTTTCTCCTTTATGTTTTGTCTTCCTCTATTAGAATGTAAGCTCCTTAAGAAGAAGGAATGTCAAAATGGGTACATGATTTAGGCATAAAGGGTGACTGATATAATAAGCAAACTAGGGGAGTGTGGAACATTTTACCTGTTAGATTTATGGGTAAGGGAAGGATTTATGACCAAATAAATGATAGAGAGCATTGCAAGATACAAAATGGATAATTTTGATGACATCAAATTAAAAAAATGTTCACAAACCAAACTAATGCAACCAAGATTAGAAAAAAAAAAGCAGTAAACCTGGGGGGAGGGTAGGATTTACAGTAATATATAGATAAATGAGTCAAAAGTATAAGAATACAAATCATTCCTCAGTTAATAAATGGTCAAAGAATATGAACAAGCAGTTTCCAGAAGAAATCAAAGCAACCTATAGTCATATGAAAAAAATGCTCTAAATCACTATTGATTAGAGAAATGCAAATGAAAACAACTCAAAGGTACCACCTCATAGTTATCAGATTAGCTAATATGACAGCAAGGGAAGATGACAAATGTTGGAGGGGATGTGGAAAATTTGGGATACTAATGAATTGTTGATAGAGTTGTAAACTGATTCAACCATTCTGGAGAGCAATTTGGAACTATTCCCAAAGGGCTACAAAAGCATGCATACCCTTAGATCCAGAAATACCACTAACTAGGTCTGTATCCCAAAGAGATAAGAAACAAAAAGGAAAGTCCATAAAGGTATTTATAGCAGCTCTTTTTGTGGTGGTAAGGAAATGGAAAGTGAGAGGATGCCTTGCTATATCATGAAGTAATTGGTGTCTATTTTGTCTATTCTACTTTTCAGGGAGTCTATTATTTAGGTTAACCACTTTCTATTCTAAGTAATTTATTCTTCTAACTCTTCCCTCCAGAGCTTTTTTTTTTTTTTAATCTCTTGCTTCATTTCTTCTAGGTGTTCATGCAGTCCTTATGGAAATTCCATTCTTTTTCCTCAACTATCCACTCTCATTTGTTATAGAGTGACTTATTTCTTCTCTAGAGCTACAATGACCTTTTAATAGATTTGTGTTTTCACTAATTTACTCTTCTCCCCAGCTTGACTTCCTGGAAGGACTTTGTGCCTAGAGCAGGTCATCACTGCTTAGCCTTGCCATAGATTTCTGTGTTTACCTCCACCTCCATGAGCAAGACTCTCATGGATTTTGAGGTTTCAGAGGGGTGGATCTTTAGAGCCCTTAAGGAATCTCAATACATCAAGCCAGGTTTCTCTAAAGTCCCTATCCTGGAGCTTTCTGACCACCTTGGCCTTTCTGAACTCTCTGGATAATCCTTGGGATGGGAGTGGAGGCTCCACTCTTGCTACCTCTGAACACAGAGCTTTAAAGGCTACAGTGTCTCTGTATTGTCTTTGGTCACACAGGGAGGTTTCTGGATTATTTGTCTGTGCTGACACTGGGCTTTGCTGGCAGTCTTGTTTCTTATTGCCTGCGAACCTCTGCTTCACTTTGTACACAATTCAGAACTAGAAGGAATCATTTATCATAGTTTCTCATTGGATTTCTTATTCATTATTTTTCATTGTGAATTTCAGGTTTTTGCTGGAATAGGTGTGTGGGAGTTGGGAGTTGGATTGTCTACCTCCTACTTAGGCAGCCATCTTGGCCAAAAGTCCTATTAATGGAATTTTCTGATCAATTTATATTTTAAAAAAAATGGGAGAAAGAGAGACAGAGAGAGAGAGAGAGAGAGAGAGAGAGAGAGAGAGAGAGAGAGAGACTGTTCCTTTGTTTGAAATCCTTTTTTCTAAAAGGTTAAGGTACTAGACCAGTAATTTTTTTAGTATAGGGAAATCCCAGGTGAAGAAACATCTTTTACCAAAGCAGGTTGGCACATTCTTTGCAACGCGTCTTAAGAGAATTGCCCATAGCACTGAGAGGTTGAATGAATCCTCCAAGATCACATGGCTAGTATCTATCAGAAATGGTAGTTGAACCTAGGTCTTCATGGCTTTGAGGCTTGTTTTTTATCCACTATACCACCCTGTGTCTTTGTTATTCAAGGGAGAAAAAAAAACCTCTTTAAAATGTACTTATTCACTTTTCTTCCTATATGTAGAAATAATTACCCTTTTTTTTGATCATTTAAGTGCCTTATTGTAGGTACTGTGTATATAAGAAGTTGAGAGCTGACCTAATTACCACAAAGAAGCACAGAATTTCAGAGTTGGAAAGGATCTCAGACACCATCTAGTCCAGGGGTGGGGAATCTGTGGCTTTAAGGCCACATATGGTCCTCTAGGTCCTGAAGTATGGCCTTTTGGCTGAATCCCAACTTCACAGAACAAATCCTCTTAAAAGAATTGTTCTGTAAAACTTAGACTCAATCAAAAGGTCACACCCATGGACCTAGAAGAATTATTATAGTATTATAATGGCTTTAATATATCATATAATAGACACAATATAATAAAATACAGCATATTAGAATTATTCTAGTCTAATGTATACCTGAACGAGAATCACCTCTACAATATACCACAGAAGCAGTCAACCAGCATTTTCTTGGAATTGAAAGAATCTTAAGTTATTCCAAAATAAGTTCCTTGGGGCATATCCTAAAAGTAGTTGAGAGAGAGAGAAGGAGGGAGGAAAGGAGGAAGGAAGGAAGGAAGGAAGGAAGGAAGGAAGGAAGGAAGGAAGGAAGGAAGGAAGGAAGGAAGGAAGGAAGGAAAGAAGAGAGAAAAAAGAGGGAGGGGGAAGGAAAGAAGGAAGAAAGAAAGGAAGGAAGAAAGAAAGATCACATAGATTCTATTAGAGAAAAGTTTCTGGTTAATTGCTAGCATTAGTTAATCAAGGTTTTATTGTACTGACTTTTCTGACTCATATGAAAGGTTAAATTACAACTTAGTAAAAGATTCTTTGGATTCTCAAATTACCTCTAGCTATGTTTCAAACATTCTAAGTTTTACTTCAATCCAGATGTTCTTGAACTCCATTAAAAAAAACACAGAATGATGGACCATTTTAAATCCGTATCTATGATTTAATTTGTGTTAAAAGATACAGACTGTCTACATGCTGGTAGCAGTACTCCTGTTAAGTGCTTTGTATAATTAAAGCTATCTATCTCCTTATAATGCCACTTACAACAGACCCTGTTACGTTTCTGACTAGACAGAAACAGTGCCTTTTGGGTTATTGCTGTAAAGTACCAAGAAAAAAATGGATATTCAACATTGAGAACATAAAACTTATAAAGAACAGTATCATTGAAAGGAAGACTTACTTTGGAGTTTGAAGAGATCAGTTCAGATAGACCAGATTTTGTTCTTAGATTCTCCTGCCTCTCTCTTATTGACACGAGAGGTTTTATTATCCTTAATAAACACTGTCCATGAATCAATATGAATTCTTACCCCATGGCTTTTTGCAAATAGTCATAAGTAATGTGTCTAAGGAAAGAGTTGGGAAGAAGATCGCTGGAGAAACTACATTATCTACACACAGTTGTTCCTTCTTGCTATCTACCAATAGCTTATGAGAGGAAGGGAAGGCAATAAGCATTTATATGGCACCTACTATGTGCTAGGCACTGTGCTAGGTGCTTTGCAAATATTATCTCATTTGGACAGTGATGCTGTCTCTCCTCTTCAGTTACCTAGCCACAAGCAGTAAGGCCACATCACAGAACATTGCTCAATGCCCACTGACATGAATGATTAGAATAAGCAGGATTGTTTCTCTTTCTTTTAGCTTCACCTGGACTCATCAAACTTAAGCAAACCTGGACTTCCCACAAAGAGGAAGCCCTGGGTATAAATTTCATCACCGGCCTCCACGTGATATGCAAAGTTCAGCAGAGAGGTGCCAGGGATAGGAGGCAAGTTCCTTGTGCAGCAGAGCCCAAAACTAGACAGCTGTTCCCTGATGTCAAGCACAAGGTCTGGGAAATTGCCAGAGGGAGTTCCATCCTGAGGGACCTCGCCTGAAAAATGTCTTACGTCAGTGTCTGAGGAGAAAAAAAGACTTTGAAAATGGGCAGCAAAAGGACCTAGACTAATTCAAAACATCCATTGGAGAGTTGGAAAAGCAACATTTTCCTGTGGAATGAATACAATGTCAGTCCTATGGAACCTCAAATAAAGACTGCCTTTGATCATTTTTTCCTTTTTTTTTTTTACCAAAAACCAGAGAAATGATTTTCTAGCCAATTTGCTGTCTATTGTAGATCACAGAATCATATATTTAGAACTGGAAGGAACCTCATAGATCTACTTCATAAATGAGGACACTGAGGCAGGGAAGTACAAAGATTTGTCCAAGGTCACACAGGTAGTAAGTTGTTGAGGTGTTTGAAAAGGATATTTCTTTTTCTGATTGTACATGAGGAAAAAGGGCCAAGCTGAGGGAGAAGAGGGAGGTTTTGAAAGCACGCATTGTCATTGCAACACAACAGTCTCACAGGTGACTGTGAGATAAAAAGAGATTAAAAGACAGTTCTCTGCTTCCCATCAGGGACTGCTCTTGTAGACTTCTGATAGGGCTTTTGAAGGTACCCTACCATCTTAAGAAGGGTTCCTTTACTTCTAGAAAAATATGGAAATTATTCCTAGTCTAAGACCTCATAGAACAAGAGACATGGGCTGCCTAAGAGAACATTTACAGCCAAATTACGTTAGGTGCTATTAGATGCAGTTTCTTCCCCTTTGATACAGTGGTTCTTAAAAGGTGATCCATGTGTTCCAGTTGCCAGAGTTGCTAGGCTACTCTGTGATCTTGTCTTTTGAGGCATTCATATTCACTTTACACATATCTAAGTAAATCTGACACATGAAAATCTGGAATTACCCAAAAGATAAATTGGCAAGTAAAGTGAAATCACCTTTTTTGGGACTTTAATAATATTTGTTTTTGTTATTCTGAACTTCACAAACACCAACAAATATCATTTCCATATGCCAAGACGAACAGAAAAAAAGAGGATTATAAATGAAATTACAAATCCCTATAACATAGAGCTTGATTTTTAAAAGTAGATATTAAATTCAACATGTTGGATCCAAAGCTGTCTTGCTTGCCCTCTCTCTCTCTCTCTGAACTTCCTTCTGTCCTCTTCTATTCATTAAAAATAAGTGCTTAATTGATGTTTTTTTACTTTCTTTAATTTGTCTTTGTCATCAAAGTCACTAACCTCCACCTCCCCTTTTCTTCTTCTGTCTCACCTGAAACAAAAAAAAAATTCTTTTGCAACAAATAAGCATAGTCAAGCAAACTAAATCAGCAAACTGGAAACATCTGAGAATGTCTGTCTTGTTGTGCACTTCTAGGCAATCTTCCTCATCAGGAAGTGGGAAGCATGCTTTACTATGGATCCTCTGGAGTCCTGATTGGTCATGTCATTCATCAGAGATCTTTAAAGGTTGAGCTTTGTTTTCCTTTACCATGTTGTAGTTGTATTATTCTCTTGGCTCTGCTCACTTTGCTCTGTGTCAGTTCAAAGACTCATAGATTCCAGAGTTGTGAGGAACCTTCCAAGTCATTCTAATTTAACTCCAGTTCATAGAAATTTAGAAAAGAATGATTTTCATAAAATATTCTTTTATATAAAATAAAAATATATCTGTATTCATATAAATATAAGTATTTAATATAGAATAAATATACATTTATATTTATATACATATTTTCATAAAATATTCTTTTACTAAAAAGTTCACCATAGAACTTTAAAAATCAAAGTTCTCATAGTGGATTCATGATATGGTTCACTTAACACTCAGCTTTTAATTAAACTGATCAATAAACAAATGCTAATTAAGTTCCCATATGTAAAACACTGCCTTTATACCTTATACTTTATGCCATTTTGTAAAATGATGTACACCTTCGTGAGATAAAACAACTCTGCTAGCAGTTTACAATGCAAGCAATGGAATGGCAAAAATCATTCTGTTCAAAATGTTATTTTGTGTGGAAGTAAGTGTCATTAAAAAAAAAAAAACAGCAATAGCTCTTAGTAGCCAAGACATTGTCTCGGCCTTGATTTGTAGGCTTCCCCATGGAACACTAGGAGCACATGGGTGTGTAATAACCACTGCTGGATGATGGATGACATATTTGCTCACTGAAGGTACAGGAAAAAAATCTGTGTCTTATTGACTAGGCTTTCTCCATTGTGGGTATTGCATCACACACACTGGGCAGAGCTGCCCACAAGGAAATCCTTCTAATGGAAAGAACACCCTCCTGGGAACACACACACAGGAAACCATGAGCGATAAAGCAGACCCGGCCAAGGGAACATAATGGATACTGGAAGCTGTTAGTGGAAGACAGGAAGATATGTAAGTGTCCGAGGAAGAACTAGAAAAACAAGACTGTTTAGATGACATCAGTGGGAAGACAATTAAACCTGG
>JAQQSZ010010826.1:0-12407 GCA_028646595.1 Phalanger gymnotis
ATTTTGACTTCTCTGTCTTTTTCTGAGCTTGAACCCAGATCTTCTCTATCACCATAGTAGCTATCTATGGTACAGTTCTTTTTCTTTTGCTTGCCCATTTTTTTTAGTGCCTTATTTCTTGGCTATTAACTTTATGTTAGAGTTGGGCTGTAATCTCAAGGTGTGGGGGATCATGTCTCAAGCTTTAGGTTTTTTATCCTGTTGTTTTCTGAGCTCTATCTGAGGCCCTGTCCTCAGGTGCCTCTCTCTCTGCCCCTGAACTGTCACCCAGGCCCCAGCAATGCTATCACTGCAAACTTCTTACTCTCTCTGTAGGCCCTCCTTCTCCAAGCTTCAGCTCACTCCTCTGCTCTCTCCTTCAAGTGACCACGGCCTGCAGGGCCTCACCCCTCTGAGATCACACTCGCTGAATGTGCTCGTTCCTCTTTGCCCACAGCCACAACCTGGGACCGCATCTGTCTGCACCTGGGCCTGCGTCCAATGCCTGCTAGAGTAGGGCCCTGCAGCATCCCCATGCCTACACTGTCCCTGGGTTGAAAGTTCCTGAAGCTCAGGCCAGGGCTTGTTGTTAGTTGATTTGGTGGAATCTGCCTTGAGGTAGCTGTACTTCAGTCAGGCCAGATCACCACTCCTGGAGGTCAGGTCTTTCCTAGTATCCTCCCAAATTATTTTAGGCTGGACAGCTGCTTTATCCCAACTTTTATTTATTTCTGTGCCTCTAATGTTGACTTTGAGATATTATTTTAAATTATTTGGGGAGGAGGGGGGGTTTGAGAAAGTCAGGTAATTTCCTCCCTTGTTCCTCCATCTTCCCAGAATCCTTTCTATCGTCATTAGCACTGCAACTATGATAATGATGACTGCTACTATTATACCAGGCACATCTCTATTTGTCATTAATTTATATCCATGTAGTTTTCAGCTTATAGAGAGATATGGCCTAAATGGCGCAGTCCCCCTGTCCTCTGATATAACTCTGCTCCAAGACAACATCAAGTAACATAAGAATCTTGAACTAGGAAAAGATATCTTCAAATACAAGCTGGGTTAATTTTCCAGAGTTGTTAAGTGACAAAGTCACTGTCATTCCTCCTGCACCATTTCCTTCAGTCCAGGAGTTAAACTAAGGCACTTCCTACCTTCCATTGACATCTCAATCCTTTCTTGGTGGGGAAGAGTAGGTGCTAACAAACCAATCACTTAACCTGAACAGTGAAGAAGAGCTTGCCCTTACTTGAGTCAGTGACCAAATCATTTCAGGGATGGGGAAATGAAATGATATAAGGGAGACCAGTTATTCTTGTTAAAGGGTTTGGTACCACCCTTAGTCGATTTCCCTAAGAAAAGTCTTTTTGTTCAAGGGACATTTCTAAGCATTTGGGAAAGAGCTTTAGAGAAAAATATTATTTCCTAATATTTTCACTTTTACTAAATACCAAAAAGGAAGTTTTTTAAAAAAAAAAAAAATAGATGCTTCCACAGCATAACATGTCTATTTATCACAGCAAACTAAGGTTCAGAGAGCCGATTCATAAATCTAGTTCTAACCCTTGCCTTTATGCCACTTCCATATTATGTTAAATTAATTAGACTAGCTTTATAGGAATTTCTTCCCTACTTTCAAAATCTCTTAATTTAGCAAGTATTGCCTAACATGGTGGTGCAAGCCTATTATCCCTATTCCTGGGGATTGCTGAGGCTAGTAGATTGCTTGCCCACTGGAGGGCAGAGCTACAGCATGGCCTGGCTGACTAGGTGTCCCTCACTAAGTCTAGCACTCTTATAGTGAGCCTTTAAGAGCAGAGGGACACTTGGCTGCCTCAGGAGGGATAAACCAGCCAGATCAGAAATGGGGCAGTGGGGTTGTGTTCATAACTGCTACACTTGCAGCCTGGACAAGATAGGAAGATCCTGTCTCAATGGCAACAACAGGAAAACACACCAAAAAATCAATTCGGCAAATACTTTTGGGTGCTACCATTATAGGACTGTTATTGTTGGGGATACAAAGATGAATGATTTTCTTCTCTCAAAGAACTTATAGTCTATTTGAGAAAGAAGCTATGCACAAATAACTATGGTACAAGATAGATCTGTACCTTTCTTGCTGTGTTCTCACATTGTGTTCGGTCAGAGGAAAGAAAGATCACATCTGACTTAGGGAATCCAGAAGGCTAATCAAGAAAAAGGTATATGAGCTGGACTTTAAGGATTGATAAGAATCAGAGAGGCAGTCCTGGTGGGAAAGAACCTTCTCAGCACATCATGAGGAAAGAAATGGAGACATCAAATTCTGAAATGTGTATAGCATCTTGGGGCATGTCTCTTAAAGTGATTCACTTATTAAAAGGAGGCACTGTTCTTCATATGCAGAGACAGCATTACCATAGGCCACATATCATCAATCTGGATTCTCCCTGTCACAGGCTCCATTTCTCAATGATGTCCCATAACATTCTGAATGAGACAGCAGGGAGGGCAATAGGTCTTCAGAGTCTGGCAGAGAGAACTGTAGCTGCCTCATGGAACTGCAGACCACCAACAGGAGAAGTGTATGAGAAGAGTGTGGATCAGCAACAGGCAGAAGTGAAAATAAGGAATGAAGTAGAAAAGAGATGCTTCTTCTGTATAGAAAAGAAAGGTTGAAGAACAGTGCCATGAGGAGAGAAGCCAAACTACAAACGAGGAGAAACCCAGGGGCTTTTTGTAAAGCAGACAATGTTGTGGTTTGTGTTGGCATTGTTCTGGGCTTCTGGCAGGTCCAGGTGGCCATTTGTTTCATGTTCCATAGCGCTTAGATGGTGCTTGACACATCATAGGTATTATCCAAGTGCTGATTCTTTTCCTTTCTCCTAGACCACATGGTTCCCCAGAGCATTCAGGGCTTGTGATACTAATAATGTTAGCATCTTTTGTGTTTTAAGAATTATAATTTTCAGAGTGCTTTCACTTCTGTTTGCTGAGAAGCAGCCTGGTATAGTAGAAGGAGCACCAGTCTTAAGTCAGAAGACCTGAGTTCAAGTTCTGGTTCTTGCACCAAACAAATCCCTCACCTCTGTTTGCCTCCATTTCTTCATCTGTAAGATAGGAATAATAACGTTCCCATTACCTTCCTCCCTTTGTAAAACCTAAAACACTAAATAATATGAATTATTTTTATTTTTATTTGAACCTCTTACATTGTTATTATTTAATTCCGAATCTTCCATTTGAACCAGCGGAAGTATAAAGGGAATCTTCATCCCCATTTCACAAATGCGGGATCTGAGATTGAGAAAGGTGAGGTGAGCTTCTTCTAGTATAAATCCTTAAGGCCTCGTAATTGTGCCAGTGAAGACTTTATTTTCATCTCTTGCCAAACACCCACCCACCTATAAACGCAGGTGATGATTCAAGATTAAAAACAGAATTAACCACGTGATACAGTTAGGTAGGATATGTATCGAATTAATGCCTTTTCCACCTTGGTGTTTTCATTGTAACAGACAGAAACTTTAGGTCTATTCTGTTTCATGGTTAGTTATGTAAATTCCAAGGAGGGTCTCAGCTCCCGGTGGTGTTCTAAGTGAATTAGTACCAAGCTATGCACAGAAGCAGCTTTTCTAGACCAAACATACCATTTCATCCTTCCTCTGACTTTATTTAACATTTTGTTTCCACCTCTCTGATTCCTTTCTGCACCATTTTATATTGTAGTTATTTGTACATGGGTCATAAGCCCCCATCGTATTCTAGCATGTAATAAGCACTTAAAGTGATGATGATTGGCTTTGAGAAAGCACCTTGTAATTTACAAAGTACTTTATACGCATTATCTCATTTAATCCCCACAATTTTGTGAGACAGCGAGTACAAGTATTCTTATATCCATTTTATAGGTGAGGGGTTTGAGCAAGCCACTATATTGACTTGCTGAAGATCATACACCTAGTAAGTGGCAGAACTAAGATTCCATGTCATTTGATTCTATCATCTGCTTTCCATCAAACTTTCCTACACAAAAGGTTTGCTGCATTAAATGGAAATTTTGTAATGGTCTCTCATGGGACAGTTTTTCTCATATTTAATATTGTGCAAATATGGAAAATATTTCCATAGGGTGTGCTTTATGAATAAATTGTTAATATTGCCATTGATCCTCCTCCCACCCCTGCCAAATAAAACAGTATTTTAAAGTGATGTAACTAAGTATAAAGGGTAGCTAGCTGGCACAGCAGATAGAGAGCCAGGCCTGGAGTTAGGAAGACTCATCTTCCTGAGTTCAAATCTAGCCTCAGACACTTACTAGCTGGGTGACGCTGGGCAAGTCACTTAACCCTTTGCCTCACTTTCCTCATCTGTAAAATGAGCTGATAAAGGAAATGACAAAGCACTCCAGCATCTTTTCCAAGAAAACGCCAGATGGGGTCACGAAGAGTGAGACACAACTGAACCACGACAAACTAAGCATAAAAAAAAGTTAGGCAACCAAAAATCTTTACTAGCCTGCTTTTCTCCCAGAAGTTATCATGGTAACTAAATAAACCAAATAAGCCTTTGGTATGGCAAGCTTGATGTTTGGTAAAACTTGAATGTTGATTTGATGATTCTTAATGAAAAACTGTTTGATGGCGTTTCGTTTTGTTTCTTTTTTAAATCCTTCAGCACTTCACATGTATCAGCAGAAAGAGGAATTCCCAACACAGCATAAGAAACTGGGGTTTGGCTGCTCGGTACTTAACAGACTTTTAAGAGGTGGTCTGCCCCTGGAGGGAATCACAGAGCTTGTTGGACAGAGTTCCGCTGGGAAGACTCAGATTGGCCTGCAGCTGTCTCTCTGTGTTCAGTACCCTTATGAGTATGGAGGACTAGAGTCAGGTAAGCAGAGGATGCTTATCTTAACCTCGTCTTTTCTTACTTCTTCTGAAGAGTTGGAGGCTTCCAAAGTTAGCATGTAAATAAAGAATAATTCCTTTGAAATGAGCCACCAAATAAAATAGTAGAGGCCCCCATTAGGATTTCCCCAAGAGCTAAAAGCAAACATATGAACTTGGACCCCAGCCTATTTACATGATAAATACATACATACATAAATACATACATAACTGGTGCATTATTATCATCATCATTATTATTTCTATAAAATGTAAAAAAAGACATAAAACGGCAGCCAACCAACCGAGTGGATTCTGTGTATGGTATCTGTGTTATAAAAGTCTGAGGAGGACTGGGTGGGTGGCAGTCTTGTACCAGTGGGAAGAACCTTACTATCAGTGAGTTCACCGATTCAATGAAGTGTCAGAGTCTCAAACTCATAATGTTTTCACTCTAATAATCTCTAACTCAGACCCTCATAATTTCATATAATATCCTCCAAACCTTTTTTCTTGCCTAGTCTCTCCACCTTTCAATTTGTCCTGTTCCTGCATTGAGATTAATCTTACTAATGGAAAACTGTGCCCCCATCACTGCTCCACTTTCCAGACCTTTACTGTTTTCCCATTATCTAGCTCAGCCTCCTTAGGTTGTCATTCGAGGCCCTTCATCCTTTAAAGCCCATTCTGCCTTATTCTGCTTTATCTTGCCCTATGTATGTGCCTTTATATTTCAAGAAAAAAAAATCCTTGTAGAACATATACATACTCAAGCAAAACAAATTCCCATATTAGCCATGTCCGGAAACGTATGCCTCATTTTACATATTGAGTCCATCTCCTCTCATGACATGTATAGCATACTTTATGAGATATGCAAATTTGGAGACATCTCCACTCTAAATGTTCATGTGGACTATTTGTGCCCAGCCTTCTGGGCTCATATTGGTCTGATCAGCCGCAGTCAAATACACCTTACCTTGACCCTGACGTAGTGATGTCATTTTGGTCCCCTTCAAGAGCAAAGGACAGCTACTGGCATACTTTAGCCCAGTAATCTGGAATCATGGTTGATCGTTACGTGGATCAAAATTCTTAAATCTTTTAAAGTTGTTTTCATTACAGCATCGTTGTTATCATATAGATTGTTCTCTTTACTCTGTATCAGTTCATGTAAGGCTTCCTAGGTTCCTGTGAAACTGTCCATTTCATAATTTCTTATGATAATATTGCATTACATTCATATATCATAATTTGTTCTTCTCCTGTTAAAAGATACCCTTTTATTTTACAGTGGCTTGCCACTTCCAAAAGAACTATTATAATTTGTTAAACACAACTTCTAATGCATTTTTATACTCAAATTTAAATACTGTCTTCAATTCTCTAATGTCCTGTTGTGACATGAAAATGACCCTGAGGTCCCCAAGGCATCAGAGTCTCTGGTAAGCTGGAAAAATCTTGAAGTAAAAGCCCAGCAATGGACTATTGTGCATGCAGTCCACAGACTTCTTTGCTAAATCTGAAGTGTCTCATTTCTAAGGGATGAAGTCTTTGGCCACCACAACTTAGCAACATAGAGAAGAGTACCTTAACTAATGCAATCATAGATCCTCAATGAATTAAATAAGCATATGTGTCTTAATTCTCCTTTATTATATTATAAGCTACATAAGTGTAGAGCTTATGCTTTATCTGTCCTCTTCCACCCAGACTGCAATGTAATAGGTGTTCAGGAAATGTTTGAATTTAATTCTGAAGATATGGGTGTCAGGTGTTTGTTGCATTGATTTTAAGGGTAACCCATTTCAAATAGGGTGGCTGTTGTTTGTCCAGAAGTACTTAAAATTTAGCCTAAATCTTTCATGAGGTCCTTTTTGGAAATTAGAGTGATGAGCTTTCACTGACCCCATGTGTGGTATGTAGGGGTACAGTTCGTAAGCCTGAGGAGCAGGTAAGTTATTGTGTCTTTGATGCTGGAAGAACTGATATATGCTGAAATTAGCGTGCACACAGTGTGGTCAGAAGATTAAAAGGAATTCTCATTCATTCAGAATGAAGTGATTATCTTTTGGGGTGAGAAGCACATAGTTCATAAAAACTACTTTGATTCTGAGTAGCGTTTCCATGTATATGAATACTGTAGAGAAGAGAGTTAAAACTGGTAACAGAAATACCTTGCAAATTAGGAGATTTATCTCATAAAATCATAGACTCTTAGAGTTGGAAGGGACCTTAGATGCCATCTAGTCCAATTTGTCCCTGAATATAATCCTCTCTAAAACTTTTCTAAAAATGGTCATCTAGCCTAGAATGGTAGGGCTTCTTACAGTTTTCTTCTTCACTTTTGGATAGCTCTGTTGGAAAGTTTTTCATTAATTGACCATAAATCAGTTGCCACCCGTTGCTCCTAGTTTTATATTCTGGGATCAGCCAGAACAAGACTCAATCTCTCTTCCCCTGTGACAGCCATTCAGATGTTTATTAACCTCTAAGCCTTCTCTTCTCCATGCTAAGTAGCCCCAATACCTTCCTCCGAAACCTAAATGGCGTCATTGTCTCTAGTCTTCTCACCATCCTGGTATGTCATTAAGGCAGAATTCATGACTTCAAAGATAACCATGAATATGCTTGAATGGTCCAGAATCGCAGGATATAAAGAATTCTCTAAGCAGAAGGCAGAGGAGTTAAAGCATTTATTGAATTTCAAAAGTAGCAGACCCACAGACCAGTGTCCCCAATTTGACCTCCTGGCAAGAACCTTCTAAAACCAGTATACCCATCTCACAATAGTGACCAGGAGGCCACAGAAAAAACATTATGGCAGCAAGCCAAGCCATACTGGTGCTTCCTCCCCAATGCCAGGGCCCTCCAGCAAGAAGACTACCCACTGGCCTCAAGCCCCTGCTCAGCACTCTCCGGTCTCCAGGAGGGTTGGTCCTGCTTTTTTGTAGCACCGTCGCCGCAATCTCCAAGCTGTGTTCCAGCTAGCTGACTGCTTCTTCTCTCCTTCATCTCTTAACTGCTCTCACCCACTGCCTCACCAACTGCCTCTTAGCTCTGCTCCAGCCTTTCAGCAAGCTCCTCCCACCGCAGGCTTCCATTGGCTCCAGTCCTAGCCACTCCCCCCAGGACCCTGAGAGCTCCGCCCCCAAAGCCTGCTCAAATGGGCCATGAAGATCTTCCCATTGGCTGGTTGCCTTTATACTTGGTTACTCTTCTTTGTGTGCTTCAGTTTGTCGGCATTCTTCCTGAAACATCTGGCGAGAGCAGAGAAAATTCTTCCTTAAATTGAGCGAGATTCTACATTCCTCTTACTTTTTTCCCCATTGGCCCTAACTCTACCCTCTGAGGGCAAACAATAATTGATCTCATTTGTATAACACTAAACAATTTTAAAAATAGGTTCCTCCAAACAACCCTGTGAAGGTTTTAGTAGTCAGGATAATGAGGCTCTGGCAGAGGTGGGGGTAGGGGCTAGTAAGTTTTCTGGGATTTCATAACTAATAAATGTTAGGATTCAGACTTTCAAATTTAGGCTTCTCTGGAATTCCAGTCTGATATTCTTTCCAGTACACCATACTTCTTCCTTCACCAGGGCAGCATTAGGAGTACACTCAAATTAAGTCAGTGGCCCAGCTGAATTAGCCTGAAGCAGGACATATGAAATAGCCCCGATGGGGACCCTAAAACTATCCCTGAGAACTATGTAAATTATTTTTTCACTTCAAAATTTAACTGTTCTACCTAGTATGTTTTGCCCGACTTCACCAAGACCCTCAAAGTGATACTTCCTGCTTTGTCTTGATCTCTCATTTTCTACCTTCCAGTTCATGACCATATATTCACTACCTGAGGTAGCAGCCTGTTTTCATGGAAACAGCACTGTAATAGGAGGCAGAAAATGTGGGTTCTAGTTCTGGATGTGGTAATTACTGACTTTGTGATCTAGAGTAAGTCACTTCCCCTCTAGACCTCAGTGTATTCTTCCTGAACTTTTTTCCAAGAGAATCATTTTTGGACTGGGGGCGGGGGAGTAAAGGGAAATGATAGTAATGTGGGGGGCAGGGAGGACTCATTATTAAAACATTAGATAAAGGGTTTAGGTAGGTGACCTAAGTTCTCTTCTAGATCTAAGGAAATTTTAAGCACAGTCGCTTCCCTTATAAATAGTGGTATCTGTGTGTTGTGGCACTCCAGCCTTTTCAAGGGATCCAAGCTACTTGGCAACAGGGGACGTGGAAAGTGTACTGTGTTGACCTGCATTTTATAATTCTTGATTATATTGAATGTCTATAATTCATGATATTGAAAACAAGAAAACTGACAATATGCCTAAGTGTTTACATTTTTAAAAATTAGATTGTGATCCTTTGTAAGTCACTTTACCTCTCTGAGCATCAGTTTCCCTGTCTGTAAAGTGGGGACAATAGTATTTGTACCATCTACATCACAGAGTTGTTGTAAGAAAAGTGCTTTATAAACAGTAAAGTGGAACAGAAATATGGGTTGTTATCATTGCTACACAAATAACCCAAAAGGAGACCCTGAAGCAGATTTGGAGCTATAGGTTAGAATAGTCTCTTTTATTATGTATGACTGACATTTTTGTAAAAACTATAGCCTGGAAAAGTGAGGTGTTGTTATAGTGGTATCTTTTTGTAGGAAAAAGGGTTATTTTATGTCACTGACAGTAGATGGCAGGTGACTTCCAAACAGGACTACTATAATATTATCCTTTAGAAAGTAAGGAAATAGATTTCCCATCCATGGCAGAATTTACATGTCCACTATCAGTAAGTTACGTGGCAGTTTTTAAACCACAATAAAAGAAAAATGTGATGGTACATATTCATTTTTTAAAATTATTTTCTTAATTATTAAACATTTTTTTTTGCCTTCCACCTTCTCCCCCACCCCTAAAAAAGGTAGAATAACCAACCCTTATAACAAATATTCAAAATTATGCAAAATAAATTCTCATATTGGCCATGTCCAAAAATGTGTGTTTTGTTCTACATATTTAGTCTATCACTTGTGTGTCAGGAGGTGGGTAGGTAGCAGGCTTCATCACCAGCCCTCTGGAATCATTTGGATCATTGTGTTGATCACAATTTTTTGGTTTTGCAATATTGTTGCTATAGTAGAAGTTTTATTTCTGAGTTCATTTACTTCACTCTGCATCAGTTCATACAGATCTTCCCAGGTGTCTCAGAACCTGTCTTTTTTTTTTAATCATTTTTTACAGTCTGATAATTTTCCATTATATTCATACACATGCTGTAATTTGTTCAGCTGTTCCCCACTTGATGGGCATTCCCATGGTTTCCATTTCTTTGCCACCACAAAAAGAAATACTATAAATATTTCTTACATATAGGATCTTTTCCTCTTTCTTTGATTTCTTTGAAGTATAGACCTGGTTATATTGCTGGGTCAAAGGGTATGGACAGTTTAGTACTTTTAGGGACATGTTTTCTAGAATATCTGTGCCAAACTACCAGCGGCGCATCAATGCACCTGTTTTCCCAATGCCGTTCCAATGTTAGTCATTTTTCTTTTTTGTCAGCTTTGCCAATCTGATGGATATGAGGTAACACTTGAGGGTTACCTTAATTTACCTTAATTTCTACTTCTGTAAGTTTTAGTTATTTGTAGCATTTTTTTATGTTTGTTGATAGTTTGGATTTCTTCCTTTGAAAACTATCAGTTCATGTCCTTTGATCACTTATCAATTGGAGAATGGCTCTCAGTCTTATAAATTTGAATCTGTTCTTTACATATCTTGGACATGAGAGAAAGATGTTCTTAGTGGGAACCTGAGAAATGATATGCTGCTTATTTGTGACTTTTCCTTTGAAGAGTCTAACATCAAGCACCTGCAAAATCTATTTCATAAAAGCTTCGTTGTTTGTCTTCATTGTTGATAATTTCTTGGCATTGTCTACAGCAAAAATTAACTCATCTTCCCCTTACCTCCAACCTTGTCCCTTTCCCATCTTGTTCATTTCTACTGACATCATGACCATCTTCCTATTTACATAAGGCTCAAAACTTGGGACTCATCTTTTACTCTTCTATTCCATCACCTCACTATGTTCTAGTCAGTTGCCAAGCCCTGTCAATTCTGCTTCCACAGTAACCCTCACATCCTTTCCCCTCCTTCCTTTTACTTTATCATCAACCTATTTCAAGTCCTGACACTTTTTCCCTAGATCAGCAGTGTCAGACTCAAATGGAAACAGATCCCTGCTGGCCAACATATTGACTTAGAAAACCCCAAATTAATATCTATATTGTGTTTTATTTTTATATGTTTTGTTAAACCTTTCCCAATTACATTTTAACCTGGTTTATGGCAGCATATGAGTTTGATACTTCTGCCCCAAGAGAGTTGTAATGACTTCCTCACTGGTGTCCCTGTCTCTAGGATCTCCTTTATCTAGGCCATTTTTCACACAGCGGCTAAAATGATCTTCCTAATATGCAGGTCTAACTATGTCACTCATTTCTGAAAATGCTTCAGTGACTCCCTGTTGGCCTTTAGTTCAAATAAACTCCTTAGAATGGTATCCAAACCCCTCAACACCATCTCTCATCTACCTTTCCAGTCTTATTTCCAGTTATTCTGTGTCATATAACCTTTTTTCTTGCCAAATTAAATAATTAACGCTTCCTTGGTCTTATCTTTCTCTTTTGTATTCCTTATATTCACATAAGTTATCCCACTTGCAAGGAACATACTCCTTCCACATCTCTACTCACTGAAATCCACTTGCTTAAAGACCCAGCTCAATCAATACCTCTTCCATGAAGCCTTTCCTGATATTCCCAGATGAAAGTGAGCTTGGAATTAGAGATTAATGACAAGATGAAAGGAAAAGGATGGTGTTTTCCCTCCTTCTGGGGAGACTGCCAGGAGTCTGAATACATTTGTACTGGCAGTTTGGGAATGTGTCCCTAGGTCTGGTACTGACTTTTCAGAGCACATATAGAGAGACTGAGCATTCTTTTTTGCTTTCAGGTGTTCCCCCAGCACAAATGATGGGACAGTGGAAGGGAATATAGAGAGAGCTGGAAGGAATCTTAGTAGTCATATGGGTCAGTGGTTTCTAAACTTTATGTAGCAACACCCCCTTCATACATAAAAATAGTTGCACTGTTCCCCCTTTTACTTTTTAAATCTATGCAGATAATTTTATTAACTTATATTTTTATTCAAATAAAAATAAGAATTCATTATAATTTTATAACACATAATCATACAATAAAAGTAATAAAATATGCTTAAATTTTTTTTATAAAATCTTTTATGATTTTCATAAAACAGATAATCACCATAATAATATGATGTATGGACTTACTAAGTTTCAGAAAATATGATGTTAATATTGAGATGCCTCATTTTATCTTTTTAATAGATACAACAAAAAACCGTTTCACAAAAATAAGATGATATTTGGTAGCAATGGTAACAAAATTTGTGGTTTTTTATTTGATAAACCAGAGCAGTCTTTATTTATGCTTATTTTTACATGTTCCCTCCCCAACCAA
>JAQQSZ010010827.1:0-12407 GCA_028646595.1 Phalanger gymnotis
TTGAGTCTGGGTTTGAGTCTGAGTTCATTTTCACTGCCTGTTCATGTTCCCAGCTAACTACTTGACCCTTGAGCTTTTTTGTCAGGATATGACTGCTTGTAGAGCAGAGAGTACTTTGTCCCAAGCTTTAGGGTCCAATAGCTGCTGTTTTCAGAGCTACTTCTATTCCACAGTCACCCCAGGCTCTGTCACAGCAGCACTCCTCCTCCCCCAAGAACCACCAACCAGGAGCGCAATACAGATCTGAGCAGGGCACAGCAAGAGAATCTACCATTGTGCCCACAAAGCACTCCTTGTACTCCCGCTCTGATCTGCTGCTAGATTCCTCCCATTGTGTGAGCCAGGGACTCAGGAAGCCGCTGACACTAGTGCTCTTGAGGCAGCCTCAGGAGCTTCCTGCTGCTCCTATGGCCGCAGCTGCACCACTTCCTTGACCCCTAGAGTTGGCAGCCAGACCTCTCTGAACTCGATCCTGCAGTTTCCCCCTAACCTGCTCTTTGGCTTTTGTGGATTGAGAAGTCTGGTAATTGCCACAGCTCACTGTTTCATGGCCCTGAGGACTATTCTGGCTGGCTGACACAGAGTCTGGTCTGTCCTGGTGCAGCCCAGGCTGGGCAGCCCTCTGCTCTCAGTGCCATGAGATAGATCCTTCCTGGAGACCATCCAGGCTCTCCTGGGCTGGATACCTGTTTCCCTCTGCCATTTTGTGGGTTCCGCAGCTCTAGAACTTGTTTAGAGCCATTTTTACAGGTGTTTGGAGGGATTTGGGGGGCAGCTTAAGCAAGTCCCTGATTCCAGCTGCCATCTTGGCTCCGCCCTTCCAGCACATGGATATTTTTAATCAATTGATTTAGGCTCCATATGAGGATAAATTTCATAACAATGCAAGGTCCAAAAGCCTCCTGAGCTTCCCTGAGAGTGATTTTCCCACTTCTTGTAGGTCTCTAAGAAGAAATGATATGATCCTTAGTTAGATATTTTAAAGTGATTACTGCCATAGATGTATTGAACTTGAGAGCTGCTACCTGGTGGTAGAATTTATAGATCCTCAATATGATGCTTATCTCCTTGGAATATTTAAGCATTTCCATAGAAAATCTTTAGAATTTTATTCCCCTCTTCCATTGTAAACTCAGTACTTTGTCTCTTCACTTATTTTCCCTTAACCTACTTTAACACAACCTTATTCCCAATGTCTCGCTTCACTCTCAAGACCCCCATTCCCCTCGCATTTGTCAACCCTTTCCCTAGTTTCGCTTCTTATTAGTTCCTATTTACTTCTTCACTTCCTTTTTTCTCTCGATTAAGTAGTCAAGTAAAATTTCCCTTCCTATACACTAATTCAACTTATATTTTAGTTTTTAAAATTTCATTTTCTGTGCTTTCATTTTTTTTCTGAAAGAAGGATTTTTTCTTCATTATCTTCATCATTCTCCTCTCTTTCTATTCATTGCAGATGTTTATTTATAAATCTTATATTTATTCCTTCTTTAGTGTCTATATTGGTCATGAAATGAAAGTCAATCTGCATTTATTTCAGTCATTTTCAGTCACGTCTGGCTCTTTGCGACCACATTTGGGGTTCTCTTAGCAAAGATACTGGAATGGTTTGTCATTTCTTTCTTTGGCTCATTTTACAGATAAAGAACCTGAAGCAAAGAGAGGTAGGTGATTTACCTAGGGTCACACAACAGGTAAATGTCTGAGGCCAGATGAGAATTCAGGATGATAAGTCTTCCTAACTCCATGTCTGGCACTCTATCCACTGTGCTGCCTAGGTACCCAATATTTATTACGTGCTTGCTATGTGCTATTGACTGAACTTAGTACTGGTGATGCAAAGAAAGTCAAAAGACAGTTTCTGCTCAGGGTTGGAGCCAAGATGGCAGAGTAGAAACAAGGACTTGCTTTAGCTCTCCAGCAAACTCCTCCAAATACCTGTAAAAATGACTCTAAACAAATTCTAGAGCTATAGAACCCACAAAATGACAGAGTGAAACAAATTTCCAGGCCAAGACAACCTGGAAACTTGACAAGAAGGGTCTATCACGCTGGGCTGGGAGTGCAGTACAATCCAGTGTGAACTGTGCCAGCACAGAAAGGACTGGAGCAGGATTCAGGGGACTGAATCACTGGCAGCTGTGGCAGATTCCAGACTTCTCAACCCACAAATACCGAAGACAACATAGAAGATCAGTAGGAAAACTCTAGATGAGAGAGGAGCATGGTCTAGCCCCAGCCTCAGGGCAGCTGAGTGGCAGAAATATAAACAGTGACTTCCAGAGCTCCAGGCCCACAGACAGTGGGAGTATTGCAGAGATCTCTTTGCTGGCAGTGAGACAGTATTCTCTTGCTTTGCCCTGCTTGGATCTGGGTCACAGTCCTGAGTGGCGGTGCTGGGTTCAGGAGGAGTGCTGGTGTGACAGAACTTGTAACAGCTGTGGAGAATGAATCCTCCTATGAGTTCAAAGGCAGAAAAGAGTGCTTATGGTCACTCACATAGCAGTGTACAGGCAAGGAGAGGAGTAAACCCCTCTCTTTTGATCATACCACCTTAGAAGAACTGAAAATTTACAGGTACCTAGAAGTGTTATGCCCTGCCCCCCCTCCAGTTTCTCCTTCTTGCCCCAGCTCACCCCACTGTTTTTACTCCAATTTCCATGGACCCCACTGCTTCCCTTCTCCACAGAAATAATCCTGCCTCAGCTTGTCCCACTGTTCATGTTCCCATCTCCATGGAAATCTAATTGCGTTCTTTCCCTTTAAATATTCTTTGTCTTCCCCAACTTGGGGCTGTTCAATTTGAGTAATTACTCCAAACAGTCACACACTTCAATAAATCCACATCCAAATTTATATCCAGGTCTCGCTTGCTTTTTTTCAGCACAACAGAAGTATCTCTAAAAATAGCTATGCAAAACCCATGAAGCTTGGGCAATGCACTCTCCACTCTAGAAGCAGAGCCCTACATTGACAAACAGCTCAAAAGGCAAGTAATTGGCTGGGAAAATGAGAAAACAGTATAAAAACTCAGACTATAGAATTTTACTTTGGTGACAAAGAAGATTAAAAAAAAAAACAACCAGAAAAGACAACAAATCAAAGCTCCTACATAAAAAGCCTCCAAGAAAAATGTAAATTGGTCTCAGGCCACAGAAGAGCTCAAAATGGATTTTGAAAATCAAGTAAGAGAAATGGAGGAAAAATTGGGAAGAGAAATGAGAGTGATGCAAGAAAATCAGGAAAAATGAGTCAACAGTTTGCTAAAGGAGACTCAAAAAATACTGAAGAAAATAACACCTTAAAAAATAGACTGGCTCAAATGGCAAAAGAGGTCCAAAAAGCCAATGAAGAGAATAATGCCTTAAATAGCAGAATTGGCCAAATGGAAAAGGAGGTCCAAAAGCTCACGGAAGAAAATCATTCCTTAAAAATTATAATGGAGCAAATGGAAGTTAATGCCATTATGAGAAATCAAGAAATTATAGAACAGAACCAAAAGAATGAAAAAATAGAAAACGATGTGAGAGATGTCTTTGGAAAAAACCACTGACCTGGAAAATAGATGCAAGAAAGATAATTTTAAAATTATTGGACTACGTGAAAGCCATGATCAAAAAATGAGCTTAGACATCATATTTCAAGAAATTATCAAGGAAAACTGCCCTGATATTCTAGAACCAGAGGGTAAAATAGAAATTGAAAGAATCCACCAATTGCCTCTTGAAAAAGATCCCAAAAAGATCCTTGGAATATTGTCACCAAATTTCAGAGTTCCCAGGTCTAGGAGAAAATATTGCAAGCAGCCAGAAAGAAATAATTAGAGTATTGTGGAAACACAATCAGAATAACACAGGATCTAGCTGCTTCTACATTAAGAGATCAGAGGGCCTGGAATATGTTATTCCAGAGGTGAAAGGATCTAGGATTAAAACCAAGAATCACCTACTTAGCAAAACCGAGTATAATACTTCAAGACAAAAAAAATAAACATTCAATGAAATAGACTTTCAAGCATTCTTGATGAAAAGACAAGAGCCGAATAGAAAATTTGACTTTCAAATACAAGAATCAAGAGACTCATGAAAAGGTAAACAGGAAAGATAAATTATAAGGGACCTATTAAAGTTGAACTGTTTAGAAAGATAATATTTGTAACTCATGAGACCTTTCTCAGTATTAGGGTACTTGAAGGGAATATACATATATATATATATATAGAGAGAGAGAGAGAGGCCACAGGATGATTTGAATATGAAGGAATGATATCTAAAAAATAAAATTAAGGGGTGAGAGAGGAATATGTTGGGAAAAGGAGAAAGGAAGAGACAGAAGGAGGTAAATGATCTCACATAAAAAGAGGCAAGAAAAAGCTCTTATAATGGAAGGGAAGAGAGGAGAGATGAAAGGGAATGAGTGAACCTTACTCTCATTGGATTTGTCTTAAGGAGGGAATAACAGGCACACTCAATTGGGTATCTTAACCTACAGGAAATTGGGGGGGAGGAGTTAAGAGGGGATAATAGAAGGGAGGGCAGATTGGGGGAGCGGTAGTCAGAAGCAAACACTTTTGAAAAGGGACAGGGTCAAAGGAGAAAACAGAATAAATGGGGGGCTGGATAGGATGGAGGGAAATATACTTAGTCTTTTACAACATGACTATTATGGAAGTGTTTTGTATAAATACACATGTATAACCTATACTGAATTCCTTGCTTTCTCAATGAGGGTGGGTGGGGAGGGAAGAAGGGACAGAATTTGGAATTCAATGTTCTAAAATTAAATGTTAAAAATTGTTTTTACATGCAACTTGGAAATAAGATATACAGGCAGTGGGGTATAGAAATCTATCTTGCCCTACAAGAAAGTAAGGGGAAAGGGAGTAAGAGGGGGGTAGTGATAGAAGGGAGGGCAGAGTAGGGGAAAGGATAATCAAAATACATGCTATCTTGGGGTGGGGAAGGGAAGAGATGGCAAGAAAATATGGAACTCAAAATCTTGTGGTAATAAATGTTGAAAACTAAAAATAAATTAATTAAAAAATGAAATTAAAAATTGAAAAATAAATAAAATTAAAATAACATTTAAAAATTTAAAAAGAGACAGTTCCCACCTTCATGGAGCTCTTAATCCAATGAGAAGACAATATTCGTACAACTATGTAGAAATAAGCTAGATAAAGGATAAATTGGAGACAGTCAATAGAGAGAAGATACTTATAAAGATGTCTACCAGGGAAAACTTCATACAGAAGATGGGATTTTAGCTACAACCCGAAGGAAGCCAGCAAAGCTAGGAGGGAAAGAGAAGGAGCCAGAGTATTCCAGGCAGAAGGAAATGCCTGGAGTCTGGAGCTGGAAAGTCTTCTGGGAAGAACTGCAAATAAGCTAGTGTCACTGGATATGTGGAAGGATAAAAGGGAATGGTGAATAAGGTATAGGAAGACTGAAAAAGGTAGGAGAGGGACAGAGTGTGAAGGCTTTTGAATATCAGAGGTTTGAGATTTGATCCTGGCAGTGCTAGGGAGCCACTAGAGTTTAGTGACTGAGGTTGGGCATGGAGGAGAGGAACAGGGAGGAAGTGACATAGTCAGACAGGATAAATGAGATATATTTTTGAGTGAGATTAGGGTTCCATAACTTTTCCTGAAAACTTCTGTAGAGAAGATGGAAAGGAGACTAAGACAGTATCAGAGTGAGAAGGGTGTCCTGCAGAGCTCTCTCATGCTAGTGCCACCCCTGAATTAGGCAGAAAACAGCAAAATCCAGAGGGCATTTGTATTTTATACCCACTGTCCTCACCTTGCTTTCTCCTTAATTTATTTCATAAGATTCTGTACATACATACAAAATCAAGGTCTCAATAACATCACAACTCATCTGATCATCTCATTTTTCAGACTTACTAGAATCCTAGATGGTTTCTTATAACTTCTTATAACACACTAGTCCCATGCCCACTCTGTAGATGATGCTTCATCTCCCCATAGTTTTGTGTGTATCAACTCCTTCCCAGAGGGAAAGGCTGTATCTGTCAGTAATCAGTATCACTTGTCTATGGGTACCATTTCCAATTACAGTGTATCATGCCTAGTGTTCTTTCTCCTGGTTCAGAAAGCTAGAAAATTTTATAATTCATATGAATGTCTTTCAGACTTGGAGCCTATACTGAAACATCTCCTAAGGAGAGCATTCCAGAAGAAGGATCATTTAAGGGAGTAAGAGCAGAAAAAGTGATACTATATTTGCTACTCATTTGGGAAGATTTGGGGGAAATGGGAGCAAAAGAAAGGAACAGCAGAGAAAGGAAGAATATTATTTGAAATAGATGAACAACCATCAGAAAATTCATAGTGGAGAGATTTATGACTGTAAATAATATGGAAAATCATTCATTAAAAAAAACACTCATGCTTTTCCGCCGGCTCCCCTCTTCCCCCAACGTCGTTCCGGCTGCATCGCGCTCACGCCGAGCTCCGGGCCCCCGCAGCGCTAGCGCCGCCGCTGCCACCTCCCACCTTACGCAGCCATGATCATTTACCGGGACCTCATCAGCCAGGATATGTTCTCCGACATTTACAAGATCCGGGAGATCGCGAATGGGCTGGGCCTCGAGGTGGAGGGGAAGATGGTCAGTAGGACAGAGGGTACCATCGATGATTCCCTCATCAGTGGAAATGCCTCTGCTGAAGGTCCTGAGGGTGAAGGAACAGATGCCACTGTAATCACTGGAGTCGATATAGTAATAAACCATCATCTGCAAGAAATTAGTTTCACAAAAGAATCCTACAAAAAGTACATCAAAGACTACATGAAATCAATCAAAGGCAGACTTGAAGAACACAAGCCAGATAGAGTGAAACCTTTTATGATGGGAGCAGCAGAACAAATCAAACACATCCTTGCTAATTTTTAAAACTATGAGTTCTTCATAGGCAAAAACATGAATCCAGATGGCATGGTGGCTCTTTTGGATTTCCGTGAGGATGGTGTGACTCCATATATGATTTTCTTTAAGGATGGTTTAGAAATGGAGAAATGTTAACAAATTCAGCTGATTACTTTGAATCACCTGTCATCATAACTGGCTGCTGCTTTTTGTTATCTACACAACACCAGGACTTGGACAAACTTGGACTGATGTCATCTTGAGCTTTATTCATTTATTTTTGACCTTGATTTATTTGGAGTGGAGGCATTGTTTTTAAAAACATGTCATGTAGGTTATCTAAAATAAAACGCATTAAACCCATCTGAGAGAATTCCTCTTGGTCTAATGGTTTTTAAGCTCAAATTACAGTAACTTGCTACAGTTGTACCTCAAGAATCATTGTAGAGATCATTTCCTGGTCTTAGGCATAAAAATCTTCAGATAGACTTTTCTACAGTTTACTGCTTGTGAAAAAGGGAAGAGATGCCCACAAATGTGCCAATGATATGAAGTGGACCTTTTTACATTTTCATTTCATCTATAAGCTGAAGTAGAGTTAACTCTGGAAGAGATTACATCCAAACTGAGTAAAATGAAACCATGTAAAACAAAAAAAAAAACACTCACAAGTTATTGCATATCAGACAGGATCCATGCTGGAGTGAAATCTTATACATGTAATGAATGTGGTAAAGCCTTCAGTCACTTCTTATACTTTATTCAACATCAAGTGATTCATGCTGGAGAAAAACCTTGTAAGTATACTGTGTGGGGAAAATCTTCTGTGATTGCGTAATCTTTATACCTCATAGGATTCATACTGGGAAGAAGCTTCACAAATGTAAAGAATGTAGAGAAGCCTTCAGACAACATTCAAGCCTTAATATACATCAAAGTACTCATGCCAGAGACAGCTTTATGCATGGTACAAATGTGGGAAATGTGTCAGTCACAGCTCAATCCTTACTGTACATTGAAAAATTCATACCAGGAGAGAAATTTTCCACATATAATGAGTGTGAGAAACCCTTAACTAATCATTCATCCTTTGTTCAACATTAGATTCATAATGGAGAGAAGTCTTATAAATGTAAAGAATTAAATAAGCCTTTAGAAACAATTCAACCCTTAATGTACATGAAGGAATTTCTACTGAAGAAAAGACTGATAAATGTAAACAATGTTAGGAGGCCTTCAAGCCATGCTCACAACTTATTCCACATCAGAGAATCTATATTGGAGGAAATCCACAGAAATATAATCAATAAAGGACATTCTTTCATGTAAAATACAAACTTTACTCAGCATTAGTCATGAAAAATTAGACATATCTAGTGTAGCCTAGCCATTATTCTTTGCAGGATATAAAGTAAGCATTATAATGATTTTATTTAGTTTATTTCTTGGTCTATTCTGGAATTCTTTATTGATTAATGGGAAAATTTAGACCATCTCCAAGTCTTATTACAAGCAATAAGTTTGATTTATCTTCTGACCTTTCCTTCTTATTGCTCACATTACCTAGAAGGAGTAAAATCTATTTTAACCCAAGAGTTATGTATTAGACTGAACTTAGTGTCAGAGCATCTTAATTTAAAACTGTACTCTGCTCCTTTTCACCATTATGACCTTGGATAGCCACTTGCCTCTCTTGACCTCAGTTTCCCCATCTGCTCCATGTTCTTTGTAGAGTCAATAAGAAATGAACCATGTTTTTTAAAACATAAATAATTCCATTTTGTAAAGTGGTTTCCATGACATTGAGATTTATTATACTACTTGCATCAGTTAATATATGGCTTCCTTGTTTTTTCTGAATTTCTAGCAGCACAAAAGTACTCCATTACATTCTTATGCTATAATTTGTTTAGCAATTCTCCAAATTTTTGGTACTCCTCTAATTTCCAAGTTGCTGAATGAATAAATCAATCAATAAATACATACATTTATAACATTGAGTACTTACTGTGTGCCAGGAAATGTGTTAAGCAATAAAAGTGTAAGTGGAAAATCCAAGATGTCTGCTCTCACGGAGCTCACTTTCTAAATAGGTGAGACAATACAGAAAAAGATTTTGCTGGAGGGTAGATGGAGAGTCTCAGTGTTCCTCAGGATGAGTTATCAGACAAGACTCAGGAGGTTCAATAGTTACTCAAATAGTAATTAGCCTGGTAGCCCCTAGCATGTATTGGCAGTCTGCCAACTTAATGGAAATATCACAGTTAGTGACTCCTTGTTCATTCAAACTGAGTGAACAACTAAACCTCAGACTCGATATTTCTGAGAATGAGGTAGTTGGCCCAACAGTCAAAACTGTATATGGCTCTGGATTACCTCTCACATGGATGATAATAGGGGGCAGAAGTCAGCGTCTAGTCAAGAGAAGGGGCTTTCAGTACCTGGTAGACTGGGCACCAGGTGGGATCAGGTGGTGGATAGAAAGATCCTTTTTTGCTATAAGAAAAAGCTATGATATAAATGTTTTTGAACATATAAGTCCTTTCCTTCTATCTGACCTTCTTGGGATATTTGCCTTTACTGGTATTGTTGGATCAAAGGGTATACAGAGTATAGTGACCTTTTAAGTATAATTCTAAATTACTATCCAGAAAAGTAGGGCCAATCCACAGTTCCACTTGAGTAGCTAAGGATTCTATGAACAATAGAGATCAGGTAAGGTTGTATTAATGTGGCAGTATTTTAGTTTGACTTTAAAAGATGAGAAGTGACTCAATATATGGGTCAATGACTAGTGCACTAGTGTATCGTCCCAAAGCCCCTCCAACAAATATTATTTTCCTTCTTGTCAATCATTTCTTTTTCAACTCATTATAGGCTTGTTTTTCATATTTGTTTTAGTTATCTACTGATGGTTCACATCTACACGTATGGTGTATGTGTGTGTGTGTATGTGTGTGTGACTATGTGTGTCTGTGTTTCTAACATACGTTATATACATATATGTATATTATATGATAATTATATAATATTGTATATTTTATATGTATATTATACATATATATGTGTGTACATATATATATGTGTGTGTGTGTGTGTGTGTGTGTGTGTGTGTGTGTGTGTGTGTGTCAAAAACATCACCCACACTATTTTACCATTATACTCATCTTAAAGTCCTCTGGGGACAGGCAAGTGATGAAGCAGCAGGTGAGGATACACTGGGAGCTGTAGTCACAATCCTGTACAAAGGCTGCCCAGGTCATAGGGTCATTTCTCACTGGAGGCAGCTGTGGGATTCGGCAGCCCCCTGGGTGTCTGAGCAGCCTTTTCAGGATCGCATTGCTTACTTCCTGCTGTGAGGAAGGTGCTAAAAAAGGTTCCCTAAAAATAGTCTGCTTTCTCAACCCTGTTCTGATTACTATGGCTGGTAGGGAATCCTACTTTGTGGTCCAAATACCAAAAATATGTGCAAAAATGTCTGCAAAGACAATTCCACTCACCATCAGCACATGGTATGTGTGCACACTGGTAGACAACACAAAATCCAGTAGGCCTGAAAGATGAACAGCTCTTGTTGCAAGAGAACTCAGCAGGTATCACATCCAAATAGCAGCCCTGAGTGAAACAAGGCTGGTAAATTATAGCCAGCTTACTGAAGTTGGAGCTGGATATACATTTTTCTAGAGTGGCCACAACGAAGGAGAGCACCATAAAGCTGGCATAGGTTTTGCAATCAAAACTAATCTAGTCAACAACCTTGTATGCCTTCCAAAAGGAATGAATGACAAGCTTGTGACAATGTGATTGCTACTTGCAGTAAAATAACATGCTACCATCATCAATGCCTATGCCTCTACCATGAGGAACCCTGGTGAGGTCAAAGAAAAATTTTATGAAGACCTGGAGACCCTTAACATCAATGTACCAAAAGAGAACAAGCTTATCATTCTGGATGACTTTAATGCTAGATTAAGCTCAGACTATGAGACTTGGCAGGGAATCTTAGGGAGGAATGGATTTGGAAACAGTAATAGCAATGGTCACTTACTGCTGAAGACTTGTGTATCTCATGACCTTCTCATCACCAACACATCTTCCATTTACCTAAACATAATAAAACTTCATGGATGAACCCTTACAGCAATGTTAGCTTTTAATAGACTATGAGATTTAAGGAGAAGAGACAGACAAGATGTGAAAGTGATGAAGGGAATGTGTGGTGCAGAGTGCTGGACTACTCATAGACTTATCCTTTCCAAGCTAGATATTCACATTCAACAAAAGCAGTGTCTCCAAGGCAAGATGACTATCAGAAGAATTAATGTCAAAAAATTAGAGCTTTTCTCTGAGTAGGAACAGTTTGTTGCTAACTTGGAGGGAAAGTTGAGTCAATATACAGTTGGCAACAGTGGAGCAGAAAAGGAGTGGGCAGCTTTCAGAGATTTGGTGTATGGAACTGCATTTACTTATCTGGGTCAGAACACTCACAAACACCAAGATTGGTTTGATGAAAATGATGGGGAAATTCAGAAGCTGCTAAATAAAATTCAAGAACTCCACGGGTTTTGCCATGTCTAAGAAGGAAGCATTTAATTCCATCAAAAGTAAAGTATGAGCTAAACTTAGAGAGATGCAGGATTCTTGGCTCAGTAAGAAGGAAGATGAAACTCAATTTCATGCTGATAATAATAATCCAAACTGCTTTTATGATACCCTGGAAGGCTATTCATGGGCCAAAGACCTATGGTGCATCTCAACTACTCATTGCTCAGAGCCACATTGATTAGTGATAAGGACATGATCCTAGAGAGATGGGTTGAACACTTCCATAGTGTTCTCAACAGACCATTATCGATCAATGCTGAAGCCACTGACTATTTACTTTAGTTTAAAGTCAATCCGTTCCTAGCTGAAGCTCCAACTGAAGAAGAGGTTTTGAATGCCATTAGGCTCCTTTCATGTAACAAAGCACTTGGTGCTGATTGTATTCCAGCTGAGATTAACAAGGTAGGAGGTCCATTGCTCATATAAAAGCTGACTGAAATTTTCCAGATTATATGGCAAGAGGAGGTTATCCCCCAGGAGTTCAAGAATGCCTCCGTTATTCATCTCTACAAAGGAAAAGAAAAAAGATTGTCCTGTGACAATCACAGAGAGATTTCTCTCTTAGTCATTGCTGGCAAGATTCTTGCCAGAGTCCTCCTTAATAGGCTGTTCCTTCACCTGGAAGATGGTCATCTACCTGAGAGACAGTGTGGCTCCAGAAAGGGCCAAGGAACAGTCAATATGGTGTTTGCTGCCTGACAACTCCACGAGAAATACCAGGAGCAGAACAGAGGGCTGTACACAACGTTTTTAGGTCTGACCAATGTCTTTGATACTATTAGTCATGGGGTCTTATGGAAAATTATGTCAAAATTTGGTTGCCCTGAGGATTTCGTCAGCATTGTATGTCAATTTCATGGCAGCATGCTCCCTGGGTTATAGATAATGGACAATGCTCTAGTGTCTTCCCAGTC
>JAQQSZ010010828.1:0-12407 GCA_028646595.1 Phalanger gymnotis
GAGTCCTGCTTCCCTCTGCCCCTTTGTGGGTTCTGTAGTTCTAGAATTGGTTCAGAGCCATTTTTTCATAGGTTTTCGGAGGGACTTGGAGGGGAGCTCACGCCGGTTACTGCTTTCCAGTCGCCATCTTGGCTCCGCCCCCTGTCCTGTTTTTTAGATGCAAACATTTCACACTTTTAAACAAAATGTTTGTACCTTATTAATAACAGAATTAAAAACTAATCAGTCAATAAAAATCTATTAAATGTGAGGCATGATACCAGGTCATATGTTTTATCTAAACAAGTAGAACGCATGTACTTTGCTTTACAATCTAATAGAATAGATGAAATGTATATATACAAAAAATTAAATGATAATCAGAAAGTTGCATTTGTAAAAACACTAAAGCACCATTATGACTTTCGTTTTCATTGTGGAATTGTGCAAAATCATACATTGGAAAGGAAGGAGAGCTATGGTCTTAGCCCCCTTTTTTAGAATACTATTTCTTTTTTTTTTAAATTTAATTTATTTTTAGTTTCATTTTTGACTTTCATTTAATAAGATTTTGAGTTCTAATATTTTTCCTCCCTCTCCCCACCCAAAGACAGCAAGCAATAAGACATAGGCTATACATGTACAATCATATTAAATGTTTCCACATTAGTCATGTTGTGAAAGAAGAATTAGAACAAAAAAGACAAAGCACAAAAAGAAAAAAAAAATATCGTGCTTTCATCTACATTCATATTTCATTGTTCTTCCTCGGTATGCAGATAGCATATTCCATCATGAGTCTTTTGGAATTGTCTTAGATAATTTTATTTCTGAGAATTAATGTGTATCAATGTTGGTAATCATACAATGTTGCTGTTACTGTGTATAATGTTCTCCTCATTTTGCTCACTTCACTCAACATCAGTGTATGGAAGTCTTTCGAGGTTTTTCTGAAATTCACCTGCTTGTAATTTCTTACAGCAGAATATTACTCCATTACATTCATATACCACAACTTGTTCAGCAATTTCCCAATTGATAGGCATATCCTCAATTTCCAATTTTTCACCACCACAAAAAGAGCTGCCATAAATATTTTGGGAGGAGGCAGAATGAAGATGTTATCCGTGTTTTTTTTCCCATTTTTTTTTCTTTTACCTTCCTAATTTGTTTTTAAAAATCCCCCTTTAGCTCTTCCAGGAATGCTTTTTGTGCTCGAGACCAATTTTTTCGTGCTCTTCTTCATGTTTGTTAGCTTTTTCCTGGCTTTACTGTGGTTCTCTGCTTTTGGGGCTTGGGGATCTCTGTCCAAGGTTTCTTGTTCTGGGAATTTTGAGCCTAATTACTGGCTTTGTGTATTATGACCTTTGGTTTCCTGAGGTGTGAGGGAGGGGTCATCTGGCTGTCAGAAGTCTCCTCTTCCTCTGGGGGTGATCTCCAGCACCACTGGTCTCAGCTGTTGTCTGTGCTGGTGTCTGCCACTTCCCCTAGCTGTACAAAGACAATCTGGGTTCCTGGTGTTGACCTTTGCTGGTTCCGCCTTTCTGGGACTCATGAATTCCCACTGTTTGGCTACTGAAGCCCCACTTCTTTCAACTCTATTCCATCATTTTCACCGAGGAATTCTCTGGGTCAGTGAGGGAGGGAGGGATGAGAGCCATTTACCTGGCCATTATGTCTCCCGGTAGTTCAAGATGGCATGTTTCAAACCTTTGGGCTGCAAGCCTCAGGAGTGGACATCTCACAGCCACAAGCACTGTGTTGCTGCCTCCTATGGCTTCAACAGACTCTCATCCTGTGTTGGGAGGCCTGCTGCTTTCCACTGCTTTCTGGCACCCAGCTTTCTCCCAGCCTGGATTGCTGTCTATTTTCTGCAGCTGCTTCCACTTTGTTGCTCTCTGGTGCAGCTCCACATGCCGTGTGCTCTCCCAGGCTACAGATCTTTCCCATCAACCTTTTGGACTCTCCTATCTTGGAAATTTCCCCCACTCAGTTTACTAGTGACTTCTAACTCTCCCAAATCTGTTCAGACTCTCTTTTTTAGAGGTTTCTGACAGAACTTGTGAGAGCTCCAGTAAGACAGTGTTTTCATATGGCCATCTTGGCTCGGCTCCTGTAAGAATCCTTCTTTACCTATTTTGCCAAATATTCTATAAAGTATGGGAATTATTTGTTCTTTAAATGTTTGATAGAATCCACATGTGAAACCACTTAGTACTGGAGATGTTTTCTCTTTTTTGCTCTCTATTTCTTTTACTGTCTATTTCTTCCTGTAACTCCCTTAACTTCTCCTGTAAGAAATTTTATTCTATACCAAGTAGTGCATATATGTTAAGTAATGATATTGCTACAATGTCAGTGGTGCTTTTTGCCAGGATACAGTGTCCTTCCTTATCTCTTTTAATTAGATCTATCTTTGCTTTTGCTTTGTGTGAGATTAGGATTTCTATTCCTCCTTTTTTTTTTTACTTTAGCTGAAGAATTATATATTCTTTTCCAGCCTTTTACCTTTACCCTGTGTGTATCCCCCTGTTTCAAATGTTTCTTGTAAACAACATATTTTAGGATTATGGTCTTTATTCCATTCTGCAATCTGCCTCCGATTTAAGGGAGAGTACATCCCATTCACATTCACAGTTATTATTACTATATTTTTTTCTCCATCCTATTTCTCCCCATTTATGCTTTTATTTCTCCCTTCTCTCTTCCATTCTTCAAAAGAGTTTTATTTTTGATCACCATCTTCCTCAAATTTCCCTCCCTAATATCAAAACTCCCTTATTCTTTTCTCCTTGCTCCTTCTTCCTTCCCTTCTATCTAGACCACCCCCTTTTCTTTCCCTTATCCCCTCCTACTGCCTGTAGGACTAATTTGATTTCTATACTTATCAGAGTATGTTATTCTCTCCTTGAAGCAAATCTGATGAGAGTAAAACTCAAATGCTTTTCTTCTCCCTCCCTTCTTTCCCTCAATGTTTTTGTGCCTCTTCATGTGGCATAATTTACCCTTTTCTGCTTACTCTGCACCTCTTCTCTTAGAACAATCCCTTTGTACTCCTTAATTATGTTTTTTTTATCATAACATCAGTTACTTTATACCTACGCCCTCAGTCTATGTATATCCCTTTTAATTGGCATAATTGCTGTACCCTTATCAATTTTGACATACACGAATCAGTGTAATCCTATATAAGGAACTAAGCAATTTTCTCTTATTGAAGAACAGGTTTTTTTCTCTGTTTTCATTTTATGCCTCTCTTGAATTTTGTATTTGAATTTCAAATTTTCCATTGAGCTTTGGCCTTTTTCATCAGAAAGGTCTGGAATGCCCTTATTTCATTGAATGTCCATCTCCTTGCCTGAAAAAAATTATGCTCATTTTTGCTGGGTAGTTGATTCTTGTTTGTAGTTCAAGCTCTTTTGCCTTTCAGAATATCATATTCAATTTCCTCTTTTCTTTTAATGTAGAAGTTGCAGGAACCTGTGTGATCCTGACTGTAATTCTGCAATATTTGAATTGTTTATTTCTGGCTGCTTGAAATATTTTCTCCTTGATATGATAATTCTGGAACTTGGCTACAATATTCCTTGGAATCTTCAATTAGGGATCTCTTTCACTGGGTGATTGGTGGATTCTTTTGATGGCTATTTTATCATATGATTCTGACACTTCAGGGCAAATATCCTTGCGCTTCCTTAGAGGATACTGTTCAGGCTCTTTTTTCTTATCATGGCTTTCAGGTAGACCGATAATTCTTAGATTATCTTTCATGGATCTTTGTTCCAGGTCAGTTTTTTTCCAGTCAGATAGTTCAAGTATTCTCCTATTTTTTCATTCTTTAGATTTTGTTTGACTGACTCTTGATGCCTCATAGAGTCATTAGCTTCTACTCACCCAACTGTAATTTTTAAAGAATTGTTTTTTTCATTTACCTTCTCTACTTCCATTTCCATTAGGTTAATTTTACTTTTCAATGAGACATTTTCTCCATTTATATTCTTAACCATTTCACCAATTTTTGGTTTTTAATGATTTGTTCTTATCTGTGATTTTCCCCCATTTTTTTCCATTTTTTTTCTTTTACCTCTCTAATTTGGTTTTTAAAGTCCTCCTTGAGTTCTTCCAGGAATAGTTGTTGGCCTAGAGAATAGTTCACATTGCCTTTTGAGGTTTCAGATGTGGGTATAGTGTCAAGGCTGTCCTCCTCTGAATTGGTATTTAGATCTTCCCTGCCTCCATGATAGGAATCAACAGTCTTTGGTTTTCTAATCCATTTTTTCATGGTGTTTGTTTTCTCCCCTTGCTTCTAAAGTGGATCTCTTCTAGGGGTCACTGGCTTTGTGTGCTGTTGCCTCTGATTTCATGAGGTGTGGGGGAGGGATGGTCTGGCTACTGGAAGTCTCATGTTCCCTTGGGGCTGCTCTGCAGCACCGGTGATCTCAGCCATTGTTTATGGTGGTATCTGCCACTTCGCCTGGCTGTCAGAAGGCACATCTGGGGTCCTGGTGGTGCCCTTTGCTAGCTCCAGCCCCCTGGGACTCAGGAACTTCTGCGATTCTGCTGAGGTGGGGCCTGCTGGGACACATCTCTTTCTGTACTAGTCTCCTTCTGCCACCACAAAAAGGGCCCTCTCTCTGAATTTGCTTGCTAAAAGGCTACTGAAGCTCCACTTTTGGCTCTGCTATTTCAGGGTTTCTCCCAAGGGAGTATTATTTGTGTGAGGAAGAGAGGAATGAGAGGTATTTCAACTGGTCATCATGGATCCTGGAACTTCAAGGTCCCATGTAGTTTAGATGATACATATTTGGTAGCATTTTTTAATATCCAGTAGTTCTAGGTCCCTTCATACTATTCTATTTTTTTTCATTATTGCCTTTGAAATTCTTGTCCTTTTATTCTTTGAGATGAATTTTGTTATTATCCTATCTAGTTTTAGAAACTAGCATTGTTGATTTTCTTGTTATGACATTGAATTTATAAATTAATTTGATATTATTATTATTATTATCATTATTTATCATGTTAGCATTGCCTAAACATGTGAAAGTGATATTTTTTCCATTATTTCTCTCCTTTTATTTCCTAAAATAGAATTTTACACTGGCCATCATATAATTCATAGACATTTTAGTAAGTAACCTTCTAGATAATTTATAAATTCTGTAGTTATTTTAATGGAATTCATTTTCTACCTTCTCTTGATGAGTTTGTGTGTATGTTTGATAGTCTATTTACTGAAGTTTTTATTGTTCAAATTAATATTTATTTGAAAATCCAGGGTTCTCTTTTATTTATTTCCTCTCTAATTCTACTCTTCCATGTTTTTATGTTGATTTTATTTTATTTTTTTCTGTAGCAACTCTTTGGGTATATGTATGTGTGTATGCATGCTTCTGTGTTTAATTATTCTTTGTCTGGTTTATATGAATGAAGTTCATGAAATAGCTATTCTCCCAAAACTTTTCTCCCCATTTGTTTATTCTTCTGCCACACCATAATTGTGAGAATTAATAAATTCTGACCATCTTTTTTTCTTACTTAGTGTATGTTTCCTTTTTTCTCTTTTAAAACAAACAAAACAAATGAAAACCACATCTGACCACATATTTTTTTAATCTTTATTTCTTTTAAGATCTTGAGATCCTTAGGGACAATTGCTTCTTCTTCCTTTAATATAAATTATGTATTTATGGTTACCTATCCACTTTCACTTGCTCCAATGCATTTACATTTTAAATTTTCTCTTGACTTCTTCATTGGCATTTCAATGATTCTATCCAGATCTATACTTTATTAAAACAATTTTTTAAAGTGTTCATCACTATTAATGTTCCATTCCACACTCCCCTCAGTCAAATTAGTTTTTTGTCAAGAAGAAGATCTTGTGGCTTCAGACACAAGTTCCAGGATGCACTCCCCTGTGTTCCAGTTGGACTTATTGAGGAAGGTGTTTATGATTCTGCTATTCCCTTCCTTCTTATCTGGCATCATCTGCAACCCTGACTTTGAATAGGGAGATGAGTTAAAGACGAGACTAGGCCTTACCATCTGCTATGAGGTCTGTGTCCTAAAGGCCTAAAATTTATTGGTTTCAGGCCTGTTTCTTTGTCCTTTTTTGGCACAATAACAAACTGAGACAAGGATCTTTCTTCTTCCCTGGCTTGGGCTTCAATCAAATATTTGAGATTATCTGGCTTTATGCCTTCAGGAGTACGTGGAATCACATCTATTTCATCTACTTCCTTCATTCCTTACCATGGCCAATGAATTTGATACATCATGCTAGTTTTAACTTTCTTGGTGAGTTCCCTGTCCTGGCTCTCCAAATGCTGTTATTTAGAGTTTCCCTGGGTAGTCCTGTACCAGGAGCTGGCATTTTCCCCTATTGCATCTCTAACTGGATATTAGAGATAGTGCTGTCTTCTAGCCACTTGGAGGGCCCTTGAACCCTCCTATTTACTTGCACAGTGACCTCTCAAGAGTAATTTTATTCCTGTTGGGACACTTAGAAGATAGAAACCAGATCCTGCTGCCTTCAAACAATATTGTACCTGGCATTACATTGAATTCAGGCATTTATCATACCTTCAAACAGGTCACCAATAGTCTTTTTGCCATCTTTTTATGGTGTCCTAGATTACAGGGAGCAACAAATTCCACTTTGCATTTTGTGTTATTCACCAATGCTTCCTCTGGCCCTCTTTTACATTTTTGTTGGAGAGTATTTCAGGAGAGCTGGGTTTAGCAGTCACCATTCACATTACTATCTTTACTAGAAATCCCTCCTGATTTAATTATCAATCCATTTTAATGATATGTCACATAAATATGCCTATATCTAGTGTGGGAGTTAGTTCTATAAGTTTTCTTTTGAAATATCTTTGGATTATATACATATATATATATATATATACACACATATATACACATATATATGCATATATACATGTGTGTGCATAGAGTATATGTATATGTATACAAACACACATATATAAATATATATACGTACACACATATATACATATGCTTTTTAGTTTCATGTTGACCTTTGAATCAATGATTATCAGCTCTGATTTTGTGATATCTCAGGGTGTCTATCATCATCTCAGGGAGTTTTACAAATTCTCAAAACAGAATTAATTTTAATTCACTTTAATCTTTAAAACCATAAGACACTTTTATGAAATGGCAGTAGATGTTACAAAATCAAACTAGTGATAGGTATATACTGAAAAGTTACTCTTTTCCTAGATTTTTCTCTTTTATTTTCTGTTCATGTGTTATTGGTTATTTGTTTTTGGTCATTTAATAGAGAAAAAAAACTTGACAGAGCCATGACTAGGTTAGGGAAATCAAAGCTTTTTACAGGGTTTCAGATTTAGAGGATGGTAATGTTTGTGGTCCCTAAGCAACATACAAACAATAGACCTTCACACCTACTTAGCAGAAATAGTTAAAGTGAGAAAGTTGGGATCTGATGCCCTCTCTGCTATCTTACTTCACAATATTCAGTTACTTTTCTATCATTAGTCTCTTCCAGTGGCTTCAAGTCTTTTCTTATATTGTCTTTTCTCAACTGAGGGCAGTTTTTATATTGTCAACCTGGGTTGTGATAGGAGAGGTGCCTGTTATATGTAGGTTGGGCTAGCTCTTTATGATAGCCAGGGAGTCAGTGTGAGAATTTTTACTTGAGATCCTGCTGCCCTCTAAAAATGCCTTCTTGATCTATTGTGACTGGTAGCCATGACAACTCTGAGGGAGAAACAAGTGCCATTCAAATGTGTTAATAAATTTTAAAAACTGATTTTTCTAATCTAAAGAGTAAAGTTGTATTTATTGAATTTAATAGTCCACCAGTGACTTAATTCATTTTAACCCTCTAACTTAAATTACTGGCCTGCCCTAGATTAGGCCTTACTCAGATTACTAGATACAGTAAGTAGTATTTGCTTCAAGTAAAATATTTCTAGCTAATATTCTAACTTTTGACTACTTATAGTAATAATGATATCTTCCATTTATATGGAATGCTATTAGGTTGATTGTACAAGTATTATTTTAACTTTTTTTTTGTTGAGGCTTTGAAAAATATAGTATTCCACTAACATTTCAGTAGCTATTAAGCATGAGAGCTGGCCTCCTATTCCAATTATAGGATTTTATTAAAAGCCAATGAAAGCTGTAGATAAAAAAGCAAAAAGGTAGAATACCTGGAATGCTTTTATGGATTTCAAAAGTATTATGTATTTTATTGGTAGTAGTGTCACTCCCTCCTACAGAACTAAAAGTTTCAAATTTGAGGCCTCAGGTTTGTTATCTTCTGCTTCCTAATTCAAACCCATGAGGGATTAGACAAAACAAAAAGAAACACTAACAAAGCAATGTCAATCATGGAATTTTTAGTTTTCGGATACATTCTAAGATCCTGCCTAATCAATACAGAAGACAGTTTAGATTCCATCACTGAAGAGAAAAAATGTCTTCAGGAACATGGAACAAAATAAAATTTGGGACAAAAGTAATTTCAATTAAAAAATAAAAGACATTTGTGAGCATTAACTCACTTCCAATATCTAACATTACTTCTGCTAGTATCTTTTTGAGTGAAAATGCCAGTGGGAATAAAAAAAATAAAGATTGGAGGTTTTTATACTATAATAACCATGTTATATCCAGCTACTGTGAAGTTGTAAGGCCAATAACACCAGCACACAGGAAGACGGTTAGCACAGGTTCTTTGACCTGTTTTTCTAAAGGAAAGCAACTTTAAGGGGTTAACTATCTTGCATTACCTAAACATACATATATAATTCACTTAGTTCAGAGGAAAAAGTCAGGACCCTGAACTTCAGAGTAAAGACAAACAGAAATTACAAACAGAGAAAATAACACATGTCAGCAGGCAGGCTTCTAACTATCTAACCATTGTAACACATGTATAGTTACCAGAGAGAGCAGCATCAACATTTGGGTTTTCAAAGCTGGTGGGGCTCCTTAACAGATACCAAGAGTGTCATGTGGCCAAATCACAATAATACTCTTCCAATTAGTGAGCCACAAAGCAAAATACTAACCTCAGAGTGTATATACTGCTTTCATTCAAGGATTCAATCAAAGACTTTTGATTCAAATAAAGGCAAGAAACAACCCAAGGCACTTGATTGCTTTAGTACTGAGAAGCACTCCAAAAATAAAACAGCAAAAAGTCTCAGTTTGCTTGCCATTACATTCCACCCCTCCAGGACCCTTGCCCTTACAATCTAAATGGCCATGGGTTCTGTAACAAATAGAGGCACTATACTTCATGATCCTATCACATACTATCTTATTATTAAGGTAGCCATATACTCTTAAATAAAATGTATCTTTCTGTATATCATATAATATTTCTCAGAATGTTATCAGCATATACCATGGTTCAATAAACTAAACCATACTGTTCATAACAACATCCTTAAGCAAAACATCATTCAGTAGCATTCCCCAAGAATACTTGTTTACATAAGCATTGGTCTTTCCTAACACAAAATATCATCCTTAAGGGACAGCAGAAAATGCAAATCTTATCCACCACTAGGTCACAGCAAGTTATAATCTCTTCAATCAATACTGAGTGTCTAAGTAAAGTCCTTCTTGGGCGTGTGTCCTTCTCTCCACACTGCCATTGCAGGCTTCCTCCTGGCACCCTCAGGTTCAGGGCATGATTTAATGAGCAAAGTCTCAACAAAAACAAAAAAGTGCAAGTAAAGTTCTCTTGGTGGTGTGTCCTCCCCACACTGCTCCTGACATGGCTTCCAAGTCCTGAGGAATGACTGGACAACAAGCCAACTGGGTGGGGTCCTTGAAGATCCATGGCACTTCCTCCCACACACTACAGAAAGCTGCACTCTCCTCCTGGGTGCCAAAACATCTTAGTGGGAATGCAGCAGGAAAGCATACATAGCACCTTGCTGCAGTTGTTTGTTGTTTTTTTTTATCTCACTCCAGGGCTGAATTCTCAGCTCTGAGGGTCCCCCTCTTCCAGCAGCAGCTGGCTGCTCCTGCTTTCTGCCTGAATCCCATGCAGGAAGACCTTCACTTTTGCTGTCACCTCACCAAGGTCGGCTTGCAGGCAGGTCTGCACTCCTGCTGGGTCAGTATGCAGGTAGCTCTCCACTCTTGCTCCAGGGGTCCATTCCAAGCTCTTGCTGCTCTGGTCTGGCTAGTGAATACAGTACCCCTTCTGGGCATTCAACCCTCCAACACAGTCCAGAGCTGGGGTAATCCACTCAAGCCCTGCCTCTGTTCATCCCCACATCCCCCAAGACTGTTTCTTTTCCTTTCATAGCTCCTGCTGTGGCTTGTCTCCTCTGGAGTGCTAGTCAGGTAGAGAGGGGGAAAGAGGGGGTTATCCCCCAGGGCCCCTGATCTAGGCACCTGGGAAACCACTCCTGTCACTGCTACTTACCTGTTTTCCCTCAGACCACTGCTGCTTCTGGCACTCCACAGAATCATAGCCACCACAAGCATAAAGAGAAACCCAATAACTGAGAAGCATCCAACAACTATCCCAGTACCCCCAAACCCCAGGCTTTCCTTTTAATTTGCAGATCCTGTCAACTATGCCATTTTGTAAGAACAATGTTACTTGCATCTACTATGAAGGTGTAAGGCCAATAACACCAGCACGCTAGCACAGGTTGTTTGAACTGTTTTACTAAAGGAAAGCAACTTTAAGGGGTTCACAATCTTACTTAAATTAGACATACATATATCATTCACTTTCTTCAGGGGAAAATGCAGCACCCTGAACTTCAGAGAAAATCCAAACAGAAATTACAAACAGAAAAAAAAATAACAGAAATCAACAGACAGGCTTCTAACTGTCTTACCACAGTAATACATGCTTAGTTATGAGAAAGAGAAGCAAAAACATCTAGGTTTTCAAAATTGGGAGGACTCTTTAGTGGCTACCCAGAGTATCGTCTGGTTAAATCACGTGAACACTCTTTTAGTGAGCGAGCCTAACCTCAGGGCTATATACTGTTTTTAATCAAGGACTCTTAATTCAAAGGCAAGAAACAATCAAAGACACTTGATTGCCTTAGTTCTGAGAAGCCTTGCAAAAGGAAAAAGAGTAAAAAAATCTCACTTTTTTGCATATATACATACATGTGTCTACATACTCATCCACATATAAAGGATAAATAAGTGTATATATCTGGTGTGTGTATATATGTTTGTGTGCGTATGTGTGTTTGTGTAGAAATGAAAGTTTCTTCTGCTTAATTATTAGACAAAGACCATATTAAATGGTGCAGCTTTGAGAGAATTCAGGATCTATTTCCTTTTTTGCTTATTTTAACTGTCAGGGATAGATTCTGTTGAATAAAAATGATACAATGTATACTTGTGCTACATTCCAACACATTCCCCATATAGGTGATATTTTTGTTTATGTGTCACTGCCATTCTCCCACCTTACAACATTAAAATAAAATCTCTTTGAAGGCAAGACTGTTTCTTTTTTGTCCTTGAACCCCAACACCTCAAACATTTTCTGATTTAGAGCAGATATTCATAAATGTTTGTTGATTGATCGAATGAGAAATTAGTTTGTTGCCTAGTTCATGATTTTTCTCTCCTTAGTGACTTCACATTGATTCTTCATATGACATTTCATCCTTACATTTCTTCTCTTTGTCTCTTTGGCCTCATTCCTTGCTCAATTTATATATTCCTAGAGAATCAGACATCTTGCAATTTAACTCACATGCATCGCCAACCTGGACACATTCTTCAGGTCTTTCAATATTTTCACTGGTACCATAGAATCTCTTAACCTCTTCATCTTTAGACATAGTGACTTTAGTGACTATTCAATATCCATTCTATTTGTACTCTTTCTCTGTCTGTCCCTTACCCAGTAATCTTTTATGGATCTAATCAGCAATGGGATTTGAACCTATACCCTCTGATTCTATTTTTTCCCTCCATAAAGAGTTCTAATATAAAATCTTGGTAAAATCCCAGGCCACCCATCGATGGGCAGAGGATAGAGGTATCCGTATCTCTCATGCATTGTTAAAACAAATAACAGAGGAGTGTTGTATCTGCCAATTAGAAAAAGAACAAACTCTTCCTAGGAGAGTAACTGGAGAAATAGCAAGGGGAAAAATTCCAGCCCAAATTTGGCAGATAGATTATATTGGCCCACTACCCCAGGATAAAGGATGTAGATATGTATGTACATGTGTTGACACCTATTCAGGTGTACTAGTGGCTTGTCCTTATAAGGAAGCAACTCAGAAAAACACCTGTAAAATGCTAGATATTGTAAGTTTATACTATGGAACCCCAATGTAGATTCAAAGTGATAATGGGTCACATTTCAAGGGCAAAGAAGTGAAAAGATATTGTGTGTTGCATAATATCGAATGGATATATCA
>JAQQSZ010010829.1:0-12407 GCA_028646595.1 Phalanger gymnotis
ATCTCTTGGTTTGGAAGCTGGGGAAACTGGCACCCAGAGGGCGGAAGGGATTCATGCAGTTCATGTAGGGAGACTGAGCGCACACAAGAAGCAAGGGCCAAGTCCAGGCCCGGGGCTGTCCCCTGTCCTGCCCTGCCCTTCTTTCCGGAGTTGAGCCTGGATAGGGGAACCTGACACCTTTGAAGGAAAGGGAGGCTAGGACAGAACCGGAAGTCTCAGCAGCCCAAGGGACAGCACGACAAGGACTCAGGCATCAGGGCATCGGGGCAGCCTTGGGACCTGCGGGCCCTGGAGATTTGGTTGGAGGTGGCCTTCTTTAGCCATGGTACTCGGTGCCCCAAAGCTGCCCAAAGGTTGCCCCGGGGCCGGGGGAGGGGTTGTCTGTCGGGGTCTCACCCGAGCCGAGCCTCACCTTGCGCACGTCCATGTCCAGCGCCGAGCGCTTCCCGCCGATGGGGCAGTTCTGGATGTAACAGGCAGAGGCCAGAGCCAAGAGAGCCAAAAGACAGCAGCAGGTGAGGCCCTGACGGGGCTGAGAGGCAAGGCCAGGTAGGAAGCCAGGGCTGCCCATGGTGAAGCAGACAGGCAGCTGGGCTGGGGTGGACTCAGAGGCTGGACTGGGTAGGCTGAGGGCTGGATCCCAGAGTCTGATCTTCCTTCCTGGGGCTCTGAGCTCTGTGCCTTGTGCTTGGCCTATTTATGCCCTGGAGCCAGAGGCCTAAGGGGGCAACTGCTTGGAAGCTCACGCTGGGTCAGTGGGAAGTGAGTGCCACCAGTGCCCCCTCACTTAGCCGGCTCGTACTAGGGCATCGGGTCAGGTTGTCTGGTCAGGGCCGTGCTTGGGGGCAAAACTGGAGCACTGCCCTCATTAAGCTGGGGCTGTCCTTAGTGTCAGAGAACAGCTAGAAATGTTGCCCTAAATGACCTTCCAATTAATTCTTGGCTCTGAGCTCTGGGCCTGCAGGCCAGCAGCCCTTACTCATTTACTCCCCCACCTCCATCCTCCTCTTCTCTTGGTCTGTTTCCAGATCCAGAGGAGATGGTCCCAGGGACCCTTCTTAGATTAAAGGCTTGCCTCTGTTTCTCAGAGTAAGAGACAACCTGCTCCATCTGCCTCCTCCTAGGAAGGCAGAAACCAAAGTCCAGAGAGGGAAGGGGCTCCCAGAGAGCGGACCCCAGAGTCCCAGTCCTTAGCTCCCTCTCCTTTATCAAAGCCTGCCTTCCCCAGGAGATGAGGTTCCCAGGGATTGGGAAATCAAGGTGCAGGGGAACTGTGAGCTTGGGCCAGGACACAGGCCCAAGAGCAAGAGAAGGACAGACTGAGAGAAAACCTGGACTCAAGTCAAGGAAGGAGCTGACCCCAAGAGAAGGGTCTGCCAGGGACCTGAATGCAGTTGGACCTGGGTCACTCCTAGGGAGGCAAGGCGCCACTGTGAGCTCTCTCTGAGCCCAGAGAGAAGAATGGAGGTTAGTGAAGAAGAGAAACTTTGTACCTTCCTCTATGCTTTGGATACAGTAGATACTTAAAAGTGGTTGAGTGAATAAATGAATGAACCAGGATGGTGAGAAGACTAGAGAATTCTTGAAGAAACTGGGGTTGTTTAGTTGGAGGAAAGAAAAGAATATGGATAGAGGCACGCAATACAAAAGTAAAGAGGAGGTAGACTGAGGGAACAGGCAGAGGGGGATAAAGACAAAAGAGGAGACAAGAGAATAGAAGAACAGAGGGATGAAGGGACTGAGAAGACAAGCAGGAAGACAGAGAAGACATAGGGAGGGAGGAGAGCACAGAAAAGCAAGTGACGGAGGGGATGAACTCTTGGAGGACAAAAGGGCAAAGGGACAGACTGGAAGGAACTGAATGGAGAGAGGAGGGCAGAGAGGGCAGCAGAATCGAAAGAGATAAATGGGCAGAGGAGGTGGAGAATTGGACAAAGGAGACAGAGCGGATAGAGGGAGGAGAGAGGAGCAAAAGGGATAGAGGACAGGGGGACAGCAGAAAGGAGAATAGAGGAACAGAAGACAAATCATTCAGAACACGCACACGGCATGGTGCCTTCAAAGGCCAATAGGAGCACTTACAGATGAGGTCCCTCTCCCATCCTCTGAGACCCCCCAACTCCATCCATTACATTCTCCTCTTGGCCCTCTGGTCCCTACTTCCCAATTCCTCTTCATGACTCCAGACTTGGCTAGAGACCTGAAGAAGGTCCCCTAACTCATCCCCTAATCCCCAACCCCTGCTACCTTTCCTCAGGATCCAGAAGGGGCTTGTCTATGGTCCAAGCCTCTACCTCCAGAAAATAGTGAAAAGAAGTTGAGGTGGGGGGCTAGAAGGGTCAAGGGATAGAGTCACTGGGTAAGATGTAGAGGAGGAGAGAAAGGATGACTTTGGGAGCAAGCTCCTACCAGAGGAGGTGAGAAGGAATGGGATAATGAAAGGGCTATTCTTAGTGAAGACCATTTGTAATCAGTGAAGGGGCAGAGAGAATGAATGGTGATGCTAAGAAATGGAGGAGGAATTTTTTTTATGGAGAGGAATTGAGAGAGCTTTCAAAGAACCACAGAATCTCAGGGCTAGCAGGGACCTCCATGCTATCTAGTCCAACCCAGTCTTTTCCTAGCCAATGGCCTAAAAAATCTGTCCGTACCCCTTGCCTCTTTTCCTCTCATCTCACTCTTTTCTCAACCTCTTGTCATCTGGCTTTTGACCTTAGCATTCAATGGAAACTTCTGCTTCCAAAGTTTCCAAAGATCTTTTATCTGCTAAAACAAATAGTCTTTTCTCAACCTCATCCATCTCTTCCTCTTTTTCTCGGAGCAAGATGGAGAGGATTGTCAACATTATCATTCACTCCTTTGGGTTTTTAGGACACTGTTCACTCTTGTTTCTCCTCACATCCATCTGATTCCTCCTTCTCAGGGTCCTTTACTGTACCATCATCAATACTACAGCCCAGGCTTTATTCTGGACCTAGTTTTCTTTTTCTTTCTTCTTTTGGTGCCCCCATGGATTCAATGATCATTCCTATGCAAATCATTTCTATGCTAGAGCTGGAGGGGAGAATATGTGCTCTAGTAGGAGCCAGGATACCTGTGTACTTCCCTATAGCTGTGTGTATATACATGTGTGTACATATACATATAGATAATTGAGGGGTTAACCTTAGTGACACATATATACAAATATTTTATATACATTATATATAAACACCTATAAATATATGTGTATATTTATAGAATATATGTATTATGATATGTGTATGTGTTCATATATTTATATGTATGCATACATCCTGAGGTTCAGTCTTGCATTACAAACTGTTGGAAACTTCCACCTGGGAGTCCTGTAAATATCTCAAACTCAAAATTCCTCAAATAGAACTCAGCTTCTCCCCTACCCCCCAAACCCTCTCCTCTTTCACTTTTCTAACTCTTTTGAAGGCACCACATCCTAACCATGACCCAGGTTAGAAACCTTAGACTTATCCCTGACTCCTCATGTAGGGGAGACCTACACATATATACACACACACACATACACACGCACACACAGAGTCAATCAGTTGCCAAGTTTCCATCATTCTACCTTCACAATATCTCTTGAATCCCTTTTGCTGTCCTCATACCATGGCCAGCATAGTTCCAGACCTCATCATCTCTCACTGGGACCATTTCAATAGCCTCTTAATTGGTCTCCCTGGTTCCAGCCTCTCTCATCCTCTCCATGACTGTCAAAGTGGTGTTCCTAAAGGACTTGTCTGACTCAGTAGCAGGAACGATGGCTCCTCATCACCTCCAGCATCAAACGCGAACTCCCTTTGTATTTAAAGTCCTTCACAACCTATCCCCAACCTCCATCTCCAGGCTTAATCCCTTTCCCCCACTCTCTGGTTCAGCCAGACTGTCTTTCTGCTCCTCATACATGCCGTCGCATTTCCCATCTTTGTGGCTTTCCACAAGCTGTCTTCCATGCTTGGAATCCACTGCATTCTCACCTCTGCCCCTTAGAGTCCCAAAGTTCAGTCCAAAGACTTCTTTTTACAAGAAAGCTGGGTTTTTGGAGGGCAGGGAAGAGAAAGAAAGTGAATAACCATTTATTAAGTGCCTACTGCGTGCCAGGCATCATGCTAAGCTCTTCATGTCATTTGGTCCTCACAACAACCTTGGAAAGAAGATGCTGAAATTATTATTATTATTATTATTATTATTATTATCATCATCATCATCATCAATATCATTACTATCATCATCATCATTATTATCATTGTTATTATCATTGTTAGTACTATTATCATCATTATTATTATAATTATCATTATCATCATCATTATCATTATTTTAATCATCATTATCATCATCATCATCATCATTATTATCATTAATATTATCATTATTAATATTATCACCAACATCATTATTATTATGATCATCATTATTATCATTATCATTATTATTTTCATTATTATTATTATCATTATTACTATTATTATAATCATTATTATTATCTTCACCATTATTCTTATCATTGTTATTAATCTCTGTTTTACCGATGAGGAAACTGAAGCAGCAGAAGTTAAGTGACTTGCTTAGGGTCACACATCTAGTAAGTATCTGAAGTTGGATCTGAATTCAGAGCCAGTTGCTGGAGGGCAGGGATCATTTCATTTTTGTCTGTATTCCAGCAGCTGCCACGCAGTGGTCGTAGCAACAAAGTATCACAGATTTGAGCTGGAAAGGACCTCAAAGGCCACCTAGTCCAGCCCCCTTCACTCTATGGTTGAGAACGAGGCTTGGGGTGCTTAAGGGACTTTTACGTGTTTAACAGATGCTTGCTAATAGGCTGGTTGAACAGAAATACAGCAGAGATTCTGCCCAAAGACTCACAATGAAGGAAAAGCCTCTGCTTCCAAAGAGCTTCCCTGCCACCTCACCCTGCCCCCATATTGAAAAATGAAGCCAAGGGGCAGCTAGGTGACACAGTGAGGGGCAGCTAGGTGGCGCAGTGAGTAGAGCACCGGCCCTGGAGACAGGAGGACCTGAGTTCAAATCCAGCCTCAAACACCTTACTACTTGTGTGACCTTGGGCAAGTCACTTAACCCCAATTGCCTGGCCTTCCCCCACTGCAAAAAAAAAAAAAAATGAAGCCAAGAGCCCAGCACAACTGACAACCTTTATTTTCTAAAAACACTGGGTGGAGGGGAGGGGGGCAAGGGTGGCATGCTGGAGAGAGGAGAGCTCATCCTCAGGGGAATCATCAGTAGATAGTTTCCTCTTTGGGAGGCTGCAGTTCTCCCATGTGCACTTGGTGCGGCAGGAAGGCACTGGCTGGCCCATCCAGCTGGGTCCAACTGCTCTTCTCTCTGGTCTCTGCCCTCCTCTGGTTTCTAGTCTCCTCCCAGCAGGCTGGCTCCATCATACAGCTCTCTGTGGGAACAGCAAAAGAAAAAATCCAGAACATGGAGTTATATGAAGTCGGGCCACAGCAAGAAGCCGTGCAGTTAAAAACCGGGAAAATGAAGTAGGTCTAGGAGGCTGCGATATTTTCCTGAATTAGTGCAGGATCTGTAGGGTGGGATGGTGGCCAGAAACAAGAAGACTGAGTGTGGCTGGGGGGAAGGGAGGACTCTCTCCTTATCTGTTAGGACCGGCTGTCCCAGAGGCCATCCCTGAGCCCTATGGGGTCCCAGGGAAATAACCCTAATTCCCAGTGACCACCCCAAGGTGGGTGAGTCCCTGGGATCCTCTTCAGCCCCACTTAAAGGGGGATCGATTATCCAGATGCACTCAGGACTCAGAACATTGCTTCCAGCACCTTCCGATCCTTTCAGTTAAACATTCCACCAACCAATTAAAAGGCTCCCTTGTTCAGAGCCCTGCACTGGCCACCGGCAAAGATACAACATTTAGATGACATAAGATCCCTGCCTCATGCAACTTACAGTTTAGTGGTGTTGAGGTGAAGCGGGAGGCCAATACAGATATCCCAGCTCACACCTGGGCACATATTTCTCCCTCCAGTCTGGTATGTTGGTCTTTGAGATTCAACGTTATATAATAGAAAGAGTTCTGATTTGGGGGTCAGGTAAGACCTGGGTTCAACTCCTACCATCAACACTAGTTATGTGGCTCTGGGGGAATCACTAAACTTCTTTTGGCTTCTATGTCCTCACCTGGACCTATCTTACCAACCTGCCAGGGCCATTGTGAAACTCAAATAAGGTAGTATATGTAAGTGCTATGTAAATGTCAGTGAATACAATCATTCGGTGTGTGTGCACATGCATGCACACACACACACATACACACGCACACACACATGCACACACTGCCCCTCTCTGAGAGCTTTCCTCAAATGTCTGAAATAAAATGACTGAAATGCAATGGTCATTTGAATCCACCGTCTAGCAAACAAGGACACTCCATGTCTTCAGGGTTTACTATCCCTTGACAATAACTAACAACAAGGTCAGGCTTAAGGTTTTTTGGGTGGGAGAATGTCAGGTGACTTCTGCCCTTGACCACTAGCCTTGTTTCCTGAGAGTAGGAAAATCACCTTCTAGGAAACTAAGTCTGCATCGTCCTCTCAATTGTATTCAATATAGATATATATATGAGTGGCCATCTGATCAACATTTGTAGCAGAAGGAAGTTCTGCCTTAGCCAGTGCCAAACTTCTGTGGCCTCTGGCTCCCTAACTCCATACTTTTCCCAGTAGGATTGTTCTGTTCTCAGTTTTACTGCTCAGCCAGCTTTTGATGGGCCCTTGCCTTCTAGTCTGTGTGGCAGGCCATGTTCTTTCACTTTGCTTCTCTGGTCCATACTCAAGGAGCTGTTCTGGAGTTAGTTAAGGTTCTCCCTTCCTGAGTTGGATCAGTCTTTGTAAACCCAGCCTATGCCTCTGTTTCATTCTTTTTAGCAACTGCTCATAATTAGACTGCTTATCTTCCCTCTGAATAGTCATTAGACTGTGTACAACAGTACACGATGGTGTCAAAAGCTCTGCCCACTCATTCCAATCTGACCCTTTCTGCTTTCTTGTGTACCCCACCTCTTCCTATATGCCTCGGTAGTAGATTATCCACCCATATTACCATTTTTTCCCTTTTGTACTGGATGGTACCTACTAACCTAGTAGATTCCCACCCATACATCCTGCTCCCCCCTACACACAAAGTACCCCTCTAACTACCTTTAAAAACTACATCCCTCTCAACATGATTTCAGAATTGTCCATGCTGCACACACACACATTTTTTTTTTTGCCTTCTCTTGCTATGTCCTCTCATGATTTCCATTAGACTACCCCACCTTTTTTGCTTTATTTACCATCTTGGGTGCTTGACAATACCATAGGGTTACAGTTGTGTAATCAATCCAAACTTCTACCTACCCTATGCTATGAAGTTTTATCCAGTAAAGTGAATAGAAGACTTAGGTGAAAATGATCATAAGAATACAGGTCCCTTTCTGAGCACTCTAATGTGGTCCTGCGACTTCCCTTTGGAATGGGAGATCTAATCCTGCACTATCTGGAGAGAAAGACTCTTTTCCTAACATAAGCTAACTTTTCAGCTTGTCCACTGGTGAGCTCTCTCTTCCTGCTGGAGTTTCTGATTTTATGCAATCAGATTCCACTCTTCTCAAAGGAAGGGGATATAGTGATCCATCTTCAGGCACTATTTCCTTCTGTCACTACAGGAGAAATTTTTGAATGATCTAGTAATTTGCACACACACATGCACACATGCACACATACACATGCACACATATGAGACAGAAAATCCCTGTTGCAATTTATTACTGAAGATCTCTCCAAATCTTTTCTAGCTCATTTTGACATTTGCGTGTCTTTATTTTTAGACTCAGGATCTACCCCTAGAAATCAAAGCTCTCTTTGTGGTTTACTATGCATCGCTTCATGCCACAGTTCTAAAGGTTTGGCCTCTGTTCTGATCAATTGTATTTAGCAAATCAATAACACAAGAGGAAGCAAGCAAGCATGCAGGACCAGGGAACACATTTTCTAAAAATCAAACAATTAAACAGCTACACAAATATAGATAATTACAATTAAATAGTGCACATTATCAATTTTTTTTACTAGACTTCAGATTTCATTGTCATAGGGAACCGCTAGTGAGGAACTTTGTCAAATGCAAATTGATACCTGCACTGTAATTTATAACCTTAGAAAAACTTCCTGGGCCACTGAGAAGGCACATGACTTGGCCAAGGTCACACAGCTACTATGTATCAAGGCAAAACTTGGACCCAAGTCTTTCTGAATCTGAGGCCAGCTCTCTATCCACTATGACACTCTAACCAACAATTACCATATGAAAAGACAAGTAAAATCAATTAATTCAATGCTACATGCAAGTAAGCAGCGATATTATCATTTATGAAATAAGCAGCAATATTTCAAAACTGGCTGGAAGGATTTTTTTAGGATTCCCCCCTGCCATCCTAAGATAAAATTGAGCTAAAAAGGAAATAATTTTCAACTCAAAAAACTAAGAAACTTTAAAAAGTTTCTCAGGATGAGCAGAAGACTGGGCTATATATATATACCAGCATTGCAGCAGATCCCAGCAGCAGCACAGTGCCCTCCACTTCCGCAGGGTTTCTGGCCAGACTGGCATGGGGAGGGCAGGTAGCTCTCTTCCTGGCACCTCAGGCTCTCTGCAGTACCCATGTAGCAGCCTAATTCATCTCCACAGCAGATGCTGGGCCCAAAGCAATGCCCTTTGCTCCTAGGACCACAGGTGAGACACTGCAGGGAGGAGCAAGGTTTAGGGTGAGCAAATACACAATCTTTATCCCCTGCAAGAGTGTATCCGTTTGTCCCCCACCTTCCATACTTGACATCTTCCCTTTTCCTCAGTTCTTTCCAGCCTCTCCTCTTCTCCCTTCCCTTATGTTTCCTTTAATGCTCTGCCATACTCCCACTTTCTCTGTCTTCTCCCTTCTTCCATTTCTCCTCTGCTTCTCTTAATCCTTTCCTCTCCTCTCCCTTTCTACTATCCTCTCCTTCCTTCCCTCCTTCTACCTTCTTCTTTCTTTCTTTCTTCTCCCATCATCTCCTCTCACACCCCACCCCATACTCTTTTCCTCTCTCTGCCTCTCTAGTCACTTTCTTTTCTTCTGTTCTATCCTCCTCTTTCCTCTTCCCTTCTTCCTGTTCTCTTCAGTTGTCTCCCAAGGACTCTGCCTAACCCATATAGGACCTCTCCTTCCTTAAAAGAGCTGCCTGCCAGAATTCAAGTTTGGAGATCTGTGTTGTCCTCTCCCAGCCTATTCAACCACCTACCTGCATTCTGCTCGGGCAAGCCTGTCTTTCCTAGCCTTCCTTTTTAACCTAGGATAGAGTTACTCAGTCACCTCTTTTCTGGCCCTAGAATCCTCTCGGTTCACTGCAAACTGGGCCTGGGCTTTTCCACCTTGATGAAAAATTGAAAGATGGACTGGACAAGTGGGGGAGAAGGGGAGAAGGGCAGGCAAAAGAAACTGCTTAGCTTGCCCTGTCTAGTTGCTGGCCAGGGTGCTGAAGCAACCAATCTTCACGATCTAGAGGCACATAGCACAAAGAAACTGGTCCCTCCCTAAATGAGACACCAGGCACTTGGGCAAAAAAGGCTGAGGAAGGAGATCACACCTTTTATGTGCTCAGCAGGTACTACTTTGGTGGTGAAGACAAGACCAGATTTTCTCCAGTTCCTTTGAAAACTGAATAGAAGGGAAAGGTGAGAAATGCAGTAGATGGTGATTAAGTAAGGTGTCTAGTGGAGGAGGAGGTGTCAGTCACTCTAGCTTGAAAGAGCCCTCCTCAGTCTGCACTGGTACCCACGTAATGCTAAAAGACCTCAAGGAAAAAGCCCACCATTTTAGGTGGAGCCCTGTGAACTATCTATTGGGATGCATGAACAAGGAGTGTGGCGGGACCGTGATCTGCATTATTGGAGTGCAGACTCCCATAAGGGAGATCATAGATCCCCTGAAAGGAAATCCAACAGAACTTTCCGGAAGGGAGCAAAGTTACACTGAGAGCTGCTCCTGCTTTTTTCTGGAGAGTTCTAACACCTTCTCATTCCACTTCTCTGTCCATAATGTGGCTCAGGAGGTGACTTCTGGGCATAAAATGGAGGCTGAAAATCCTATCTTTGGTGAGCTGAAAGGCCTAGCCCATCAGAGACGGAGAAAGTCTGAAAAATCAGCTGTCCCCCTTCTCCCATCCAGGTGGATTCTTCAGAGATAGCACCTTTTGGGCTCCAGGAAACCCGTTCTATTCTAGCATAGCAGAGGAGCCCTGCTCTGCTCCCCGCTGGCAGCCTCTGCCTTCTTATGCTTCCTTTCACTCTCCCAATCCCTCAGTGTCTCCTGATTCTTCTTAATTCTTTTTCTGCTCCCCTTTGCCTCTCCCCTTTCCTCTCTGTGCGCTCCCTCTAGCACATGGTAGCCCTCACCCTATGTCCCTCTCTCTGCCTCACACTCCCTTCTCTCCCTGCCTCACTCTGCCTCTGCCCCTTTCTCCCTTTCTTTGCCCCCCACTTCCTCTTTCTGCCTTCTCTGCTTGCCTCACTTTGCTTCCCTCTCCATATTTATGTTCCCCCCTTTCTTACTTTTTCTTCTCAGTCTCTCTTCTCAAATACCCTCTCTTTGACTTCCATTACTCCCTTAATCTTTGCCCACTGTGCACTCCTGTTTTTTTTTTTATGAGCCCCTTCCCACACCAGACAAACTGCTATAGGAATACTGGATGGGCCATTCAGGCCCAGGACTCCCCTCTTCTCCCAGAGAAGCTGGTGCTTCCCTAAGTGAAATTCCAGAAATTCTATTTCATGCCACTCACAGGAAGAACCTTGACCTAGCCAGCCATACCTGTCTCATCTCTGTGTCAGACAGGGAGCGCTTGCCTCCCTTTGGACAGTTCTGGAAGTAGCAGGCAGAGGTGAAAGTGAGAAGGCAGAGGAAGCAGGCCAGCAGCCTGGCATCAGGCATCTTGGCAGCAGGTCTGGAGGCTGGGCTCTGCCTGGGGTTGCTTCAGTGAACTGAGCTGTCCTTGGTTCTTGGCTTTAGGGCTCTCAGCTGCTTATTTATACCCCAACAATATCCCCTTGGAGACTCTCACGATGAAGCAGCCTCTTTCCTCTCCCTCCCCATTCCCCCTCCTGCAGCTCCCAAGTGTCTCTCCATGAACCCTAAGCAGGAAGAGAATTTAATCCTGGTTATTCAAGACTCAGGCTCAGAGACTGCCTGCTTGCGTGTGTGGCCTGTGTACATGTGTGCACCTGTGTGTCTATGCAGGTGTTCAGATGTTTGCTAATGTCTGAACTTCTGTTGCATGAGGGAGTCTCGATTGACCTTTGAGTGTGTCATTCACTACTGTGGGAGTAGATTTGTAATGTGTATGTCCAGATCTTCTCCCTGTCTCTATGTATATGCATTTAATTATAATAGTAAGGTTGGTGAAGTACTTTGCAAATATATTTTTATCCTTATAACAACCCTGTGAGATAGGTACTATTAGAATCCCCATTAGGAAACTGAGGTAGACTGAAGTTTAGTGACTTGATCAGGGTCATTCAGTAAGCACCTGAAGCAGGATTAGTCAGGCCCAGGGTTCCCTCTCCTCCCAGAGAAGCTGGTGGTTCCCTAAGTGAAGCAGGCTGCCCTGACCCCAGGTCCAACACTTTCTCTACTGTTCCACTAGCTGCTCTACACTTGTGAGAATGCCTCTGTTCCTGAGGCTGTCTCTCCAAGTGGAAGTAGCAAGACCTCAGTCCAGTGATTTATTCAAATTCTCTGGACTTATTTTCTCCAGATGATTCTAAATGTTGATTCCCTCCCCCTACTTTTCCCACCACCACCTCCAGGATTTAAAAGAGTCTTAGAAAACAAGGCAGTTTCCTGGTCATAGACTCAGACCCCTGGGGAGAGGGAACTCTGGAAAGGCTTTCCAGATGCCCAGAAGCAAGATGGGAGAAACTCCAAGACCCAAAGTTGGTGGCTATGAACTGTATTTCCTTTCCATCCTCTCCCTTCTTGGGAATGGCCTGGGACTGGAGATCAGGGCTGGGGATATCTTCAAAACCATCCCAGAAGCTCAGGCAGCAGGCTTTTAAAAAAGGTTCTAGACCCTGTTGGCAATCCGAGGAAGTTCATGGTCTTCTCAGAATGGTGTTTTTACATGAATAAAATACAGTATCTATGACCACAAGAGAAACCAAATCTATTGAAATATAGTGATCAAAATTTCAGAAAAAAAGCAGATAATGGAAACAGATTTGAAGTTGTAAGCAATCCAGGAGGTCATCTAGTCCAACCCTATCTCATTTTACAACTTAGAGGAAACTGAAACTCAAAGCAATTTGCCTAAGCTCACACAGTTAATCAACAAAAGGCA